>JASANE010026068.1:0-87794 GCA_030248225.1 Trileptium ribeirensis
TCTCTCGAATTGCAAAGCGCGGCACTATTCTTTAGTACCGTAGGATTTTTTCTTTGCGTCTTGCTTTCACAGGTAATACTCGCAGTCTGATGATAGATTTACGTACAGTCTGACTTTTACTTCTTGCACAGTCTGACGTATAACCTTTGCACCGTCTGACTTCCAAGTCTTGCACAGTATGACTTTTATACGTCTTGCACGCTTCGAACACTCATCTCAATATAGTCAAAGATCCCTAATTAATATTTCACAATTAGGTTAATTTACAGCTACGTAACACTTGGGCCTAAGTTCTTAACCTAAGTTATACCAGCTACTGTTTAGAAGTATATATGACTGGGCAATAGTGATTAAGGTTTAGGTTATCTCGTACGTTTTCTAAATCCCTTGTGGGTTGGTACAGTGCCCCCGTCTGCTGCCTAATTAATATTTTACACTTAGATTAATTTACAGCTACCTGACATTTGGACGTAAGTTCTTACCCCTAAGTTATACCAGCTACTGTTTAGCAAGTATGACTGGGCAATAGTGATTAAGGTTTAGGTTATCTCGTACGTTTTTAAACCCCTTGTGGGTTGGTACAGTGCCCTCGGCTGGCTGGCCACTGTACGAGTATTTGATTACCTTAACCTAAGCCTTAGATTTACGCTATCAATGCCTATTATGTTAAACAGCCCGACCCTGGCTGGCTGCCAGACCGCGTTATTAAAACTGCACAGAGCGATCGACTACTGTTCATTTGAAGTTTACTCAATCCCTAGGCCCCCGCTGGCTGGCACAGCTAGCTGGATTTTAGGTATAGAATACTGGAAATTGTGGTAATCCGAAGCCAACCCCTGACTCTCCCGGTCTTCTCAAGAATAGTACTACTTGCTCTGCCGACCTCGGCTGACTGCCAGACTTCACAAGTAGCACTACTAATTTATTCGAATTTATAATATAATATACATAATTTGAAAATGTTCGTGAGCACTTTGATGTTAAAGTGCAGGGGCCGAATTGCATTCGCTAATGGTGTTATGGAACAGAAAAATGTCGAAATTGGATACGGCTATTGAAATCCGAGTTTTGTTCGCTAACATTTTGTATATGGTGTCAAAAGAGGATGGTTGGGGCGCATCTTAAGTTTACTCTTGCATTAATTAAGTCCTCTTGTGAGGTTTGTACGAGGTCGCCGGACGGTTGGATCCGCACGTTTGTCTAAGTATCTTAACTTCTCCCTTAGATTTATAATAATAGTTCCGTATAGTTTCCTCTTGTGAGGTTCCTACGTAGTCGCCGGACCGTTGGACTCGCACGTTTATATGAATACCTTAGCCTCTGCTTTAGAATCACGCTATTTAGTTTCCTTGGAACCACCAGTGGCCGGACGGTTTACTAATGGATCCTGAGTAACTGATATCTATTAGTTTCCCTTGTGGGTTCGTACATAGTCCCGGACGGTTGGACTCGCACGTTTATTTAAGTACCTTATCTTTTTCCTTAAATTTATGCTAATTAGTTTAATTATGTTAACATTCCCGCTCCCGGACGGATGAGCTCGGCGCGTGTTATTTCCAATACAATTGTGGTTGGGTTACGCTCGTGCTCTCTCAATTTTATTTGGGAATTTATTAAAAATAGAGTAAGCCAATGACTAGATAAATACCTATTTTGTGTAGCGTATTTTTGACTCCACGATAAACTTTGACCAGGTTTAGTGCTAGTGTTTATCGGAATCCAGTTGCTGTTTCACTCCACCATAGGTTTCTTCCAGTAGTTCACTTACAGACTTCACACTATCGATCACTCCACAAAACCAGAAAGTCAGGATTAAGATCAGTAAACGAGTAAAGCATACGAATTGCGTGAACAATAATGTAAAATTCAGACACAAGTGTCAACTGGTAACTAGGTAATCCACTTCAATAAATAAACACAGCCACAATTTCGCAAAATAAAAGTCAAAAAGCCGGAAGTATTCGTATGCTAAGCTCAACCAAAGTAATAAACGTTTTCAATGTCGCGTGACGTCTTAACTTCTCAACTGCTCACCTCATTGTAGGGAAGTCAAAACCAAACTAGGTAACTAAGAAAACAAAAAAACAACTAACATGTTAGCTATTAAAACAAAAGAATGCTAATTATGCAGATTAGCATTTAAAACAAGCAAAACGCGAAAACAACAAAAACCTAAACCCACGGGCGCAGAAGGGAGGGAGGGATATAATAAATGATATAGTGATCCATCACGGTTTTTAAGACATTTTGCGGTGTTGGGGCGGGTTTGGACCGGGAGCCCCCTAGTAACATGGTAAACCCCTTACCCTAGTCAGAGCATTGCAAAAGTCATAAACACTTAATTCCGCCGAAGTGACACGTATTAGGGTAACGCCCAGATACTAGCTAGGTAACTGCTTGTCAATTTTTCAATTAAAACAATAATATATCAAAACATCTTAAACTGGAATCCGACCGCTGCGATCACTGCCACCATCCGACTGATGACTAAGATAAACAATGAAACAAAACGTAGGTTAGCTAATAAGTAAATTGAGTATTATCTGAGTACCTTAACCAAGGCCTTAGAGTTACGCTAATGGTGCCGGTTAATTTAAACAGGCCGACGCCGGACGGTAGTCAACCACGTTATTAAAGCTGTATAGTAGCGGTCGGGATGGATGTACTAACCGACAAGGAACGAATAGTTGTTACTCAGGATCCACTAGAGCAGTCCGCCACTGGTGGTTCCAAGGAAACTAATAGCGGGATTCTAAAGCAGAGGCTAAGGTATTCATACTAGAAATAGTGGTAACCTCCGAAGGAACCTCACAAGAGGAAACTATACGGAACTATTATTATAAATCTAAGGGAGAAGTTAAGTTACTTAGACAAACGTGCGGATCCAACCGTCCGGCGACCTCGTACAAACCTCACAAGAGGACTTAATTAATGCAAGGGTAAACTTAAGATGCGACGCCAACCATCCTCTTTTGACACCATGTACAAAACATTGCTAGAGAACAAAATTCGGATATCGGTAGCCATATCCAATTCCGACATTCTTATATTCCATAGCACCATTAGCAAATGCAATTCGGCCCCTGCACTTTAACACCAATGTGTTCGCGAACATTTTCAAATTATGTATATTATATTATAAATTCGAATAAATTAGTAGTGCTACTTGTGAAGTCTGGCAGTCAGCCGAGGTCGGCAGAGCAAGTAGTACTATTCTTGAGAAGACCGGGAGAGTCAGGGGTTGGCTTCGGATTACCACAATTTCCAGTATTCTATACCTAAAATCAAGCTAGCTGTGCCAGCCAGCGGGGGCCTAGGGATTGAGTAAACTTCAAATGAACAGTAGTCGATCGCTCTGTGCAGTTTTAATAACGCGGTCTGGCAGCCAGCCAGGGTCGGGCTGTTTAACATAATTGGCATTGATAGCGTAAATCTAAGGCTTAGGTTAAGGTAATCAAATACTCGTACAGTGGCCAGCCAGCCGAGGGCACTGTACCAACCCACAAGGGGTTTAAAAACGTACGAGATAACCTAAACCTTAATCACTATTGCCCAGTCATACTTGCTAAACAGTAGCTGGTATAACTTAGGGTAAGAACTTACGTCCAAATGTCAGGTAGCTGTAAATTAATCTAAGTGTAAAATATTAATTAGGCAGCAGACGGGGGCACTGTACCAACCCACAAGGGATTTAAAAACGTACGAGATAACCTAAACCTTAATCACTATTGCCCAGTCATATATACTTTCTAAACAGTAGCTGGTATAACTTAGGGTAAGAACTTAGGCCCAAGTGTTACGTAGCTGTAAATTAACCTAATTGTGAAATATTAATTAGGGATCTTTGAGTATATTGAGATGAGTGTTCGAAGCGTGCAAGACGTATAAAAGTCATACTGTGCAAGACTTGGAAGTCAGACGGTGCAAAGGTTATACGTCAGACTGTGCAAGAAGTAAAAGTCAGACTGTACATAAATCTATCATCAGACTGCGAGTATTACCTGTGAAAGGCAGACGCAAGAAAAAATCCTACGGTACTAAAGAATAGTGCCGCGCTTTGCAATTCGAGAGACGAGAACACTAAAAAATGATCAAAAACACTAAACGGTAGTACCTTAATATTTTATATTTCGGAATAAACGTTCCGCATTTGTGTTTGCTGCTTAAATGTCTAGAACCCGAGCTAATCGAGCCGACCAAGGATCACGCCGCCTCGCAAAATATAGGGCACGAGTATTGACCACGAAAAGAAAGACGCGCGCCACAGAAAGCGTCCCCGGCATACTACTGGCCGCACCGTGAACCGCACATATTCTGGTGACGAATCTACTCCCCTCTTATAACCGATAGCCGTCATAAGAAAAAATTCCCTCCAACCCCGACCCCCAATTGGAGGCAATAATGTCTCGCAATACATTAAGTTTAATGTAAATGTTATTTTACTACATTTTAAATGCACTGTGCCTTCAATTCTTCTTTCATCTGTTTTACTATATATAAATTTCGAAAACAAGGTTTCGGATCCGGTTTAAAAGGACGGTTCCGGTTGCTGATTCCAGTTCCGGCTATTCGCTGCTAGCGAGGTATGCTATTAGCTTGCTTACACCAATGAAAATTGATTAAATTTTCACTACTATATATTAAATCCTTGATTTTTGTTTAAGTTTTGGAAGTTTTTTTGGAATTATAGCCTGGTGGATACGTCACATCCCCTGTTGTTCGACTAACATCTTACACTGATGCTACCCAAAACTTAAGCCAAATGAGATTAACCCCATTATGTTAGGTTAACGGAGACGTTTTAAATGGTAATTAGCGCTCACCGCGGACGAACGCCCTTAACTTTGCTTCACACAGTCTAATTAATACCATATTTATCCCGTTTACCGATCTCCATAAGATCCGATACCAAGACTGCTTCACACAGTCGTATTAATACTATATTTATCCCGTTGACCGATTCCTACAGGATCCGTCACCAAAGCGACACCGTATTTTTTCACGCATCCGTCCGCGTGTGTTATTTTTCTTCATTTCCGAGCATTTAAAATTTTTTATAAAATTAGCTACGTAATTAATAATTTATTAGTAATTGCTAATTAGTACGTTTTTAACATCCGCGAAAAGTAATAAACACCAGAATCCTAATCAGCACGGCGAGATGTAGTATACATACCAACATAATAGCTTTAAAATATTTATTCTTTGAAAAATAAGCATTTTTGTTAGAAAATGCTAAAAATAGGCCAAGACGCTTAACTAATTCGTTAATTACTAAGTAGCTAAAAATTTTGACAACTATATATACCACCAGCTCCTGAAGAATATTATGCCTTTCAAACAAAAAAGCTTCGCTCCGCTCCGCTCAACTAAGAAATGCAATAAAATATCGCAGTGTTAATGAACAAAATAATTCAACGCAAATCGAAATAATTGAATTCTGAGTGAGTGAGTGAAACTAGCTAAGCGAAGAATTCTTAATAGCCAGGAGTGTGAACTTTAGCAGCGTCTGATCGTGCGATACCTCATTCGACAGCTTGTAATCTCTATTTTTGCACTGTAGCTAGACACAAAAACCGATTCCAACTCCTTCCCCCTTAAAAGGGGATTCAAAGGGGCCCAGGTAGGGCCCCTAGGGATCCCACCAAAACACGTTATGGGTCATTTTGTTCAAAGAACAAAGCTATATGTGGTGCTCTACTATTTGAGTTTAGTTTTGGATTTTTGACTTTAGTCCCTAGTTTCTAGTACGGACTCCAATAGGGCTCATTTTCATCAAAAAGGGGCATTTCTTATAGCAGTAGTTTTGGCACTAGTCTTTTTCGGCAAATTTCCCTGGTAGTAGTCATCGATTTGGCACCGAGTTATAATTCACCTGACCGTCCCGGAATACATTTCGTTGTTGTTTGGGTTAGACTTGCGATGTCCATTCACCGGGACGAAAAGACCCTTTTGATCGGGTCTGAAATGAGAAAAGCACACAGCAGAATCTTATAACTCTGGGATCGACCCAGAGACGTGGAGCAGTGACTTGAAAGAGCTAACATTTGGGACCTGAGTTACTCCATAATGTTGACACGATCGTTATTTAATACTCGCTTGTTACCCGTTGATTCGTTTCGGAGTCCGCACCCGACTAGTATATGGAAGACACGGCGTTCACTACCCTCGCAAGAGTGGTAACTCAGGCACTTACTGTCCTCGCTAGAGAGACAGTAAGCGAGCTCATGTCCTCGCCCAAATTGTCCCATGTCCGTCCCCACAGTCGCCAAAACATCTTAATTAAATTTATGCTTTCAGTATGTGAAATGTTTTAAAACATTTATTACCACGGCTTTTAATGAAAGCGTCGTATTAAAGCCTGAAAATACATGCACGACAGTAGTACTGCATGAAAATATGGAAATATTTAGCGTTTTTGAATAATTATTCCCTCCTTGCTTTGAAAGTTCCCCCGAGAAGAAACATGCCCCACCCCGAAGTTCTCCCCAGCTTTTGGATGACCGTGGACAGACCAGAGCGTAATAACACTAGCTTCTAGTTCTCAATCCTCTAGCAGAACTCCGTTACATCAGGGATTAGTTCCGGCTAATATCTCCGTTATATTCACATCCGATCCCTTGACTGTTGTGCCCGTGAATGGCGGTCAAGAGTTGAATTTTGTGTTTCTAACAATGCATCAATGAATCTGAACTTTCACTTGTTGAAATTCTATTCTTCGTTTAGAAGGTGACCCTATATTCTACGTTATCATCATCAATACCGGTTTACACTGTAAAGATTCCAGGTTGAAATACATAGTCGTTGATGATGAATGACGGCAATGATTAGGTCTAACTTAGCTTACGTAGGTAGGTATGATTGTGTGTTACCCCGTGGAATACATGTTTTTGAACCGTATATAATTGAACGCACGGTTGGCGCATACCAACGCGTCGTCATCCAGTGCTACACACGCTTGGTGAAACAACATGAAGCACATAAACATTGAATCTACTTGATGACCAGACCAGTTTCGCCATCCTGTTTTTCGATCTTTTGCATCGTCCTCATTTGTATATAGTCCCGGGTGATTCTCTGACGTGATTCTTTTTGGACGCATTGTAATTTCTCTTCGTATCCCTCATAATCCTCAGGACCTAATACGGAATGTTTTGCAGTTTTATCATTTTGGGCCTTGGGTTGCGCTTCCGACTTCCGACCAACCGGTTGTTGGAAAACTGCGTGGACTATGCGAGAGTCGTTCGTACGCAGTGTGGCATATATACGCTGCTGTATGGATCCTTCGCCCCACTTTTGAGTTTTTTCATCTGGACTATGTCGTCGTTGTAGAGTGTTCGCTTCTTTGGTCTCCGGTCGATCTATTGTTTATATCGGAGTGTAGCTAAAAATATGTGCTTCCGGACATGTTCCCAATCTGAAAGTAATTTATCGATTAGTTGAGCTAAATATCCTGCGTCCGGCATTGCTGTTAGGTATCTATGGATGCGATTCTCTCCGGGTAAATTGGGATCGCGACCACGAAGTAGAAAGAAGGGAGCTTAGCCGGTTGACGTGGTTCGATACGCGAAACATACAAGTTACAGAATTCTTTCTAGCGAACAGGTACTAATTCGGCTGTGGGTTTAAGCATAACCTTCAGGGTGTGGCTCCTTCTTTCCACTAGTCCGTTGGCATGGTGATTATAAGGTGCAGAGTAATCTCTTGATTTCCCTTTGGTCAAATTCTTGGTGAAGTTTTCGGAAGAGAAACACGGGGCTTGATAGGTTAGTACTACACGGAACTCTATGTTGACACGTCATGTTCCACAAACCGCTTGTAATTGTATTAGCACTTTCGTCGGGGACCGCGATTTCATCAGGTCATTTATTGAAGTTAATCCGTAAAACAAGTGATGTACTTGGTGCCCGATCGGGTTGTGGGATTAGGAAACCAAAGATATCAATTCTTACATTTGATACGGCGCCAGAGCTTTGGTGTGTTGTAACAGGTTTCTTCGCTTCTGCCCTTGTCGCAATCGTGCACACGGTGTACATTTCTAGATATATTGTCGGATATCGCGAGTTATGCTCGATCAAAAGAATTTTAACGCCATTTTGCCCACACTTTCTCAAATTCGAGATTTCCTCCGAAATGTGTTACGTTTTAAATAGGGTTCGCCGGAAATTAGATGGTACTAGGTGGTACAAAGATTTGAAATTCCCTTGGATCCATTATTTGTGGCCAATGTTTGCGGCACAAACGATAAAGGACGCAAATGTGACAAAGTGATGTTTGTGGGCTACGATCCATTTGTTTTCAACTCCGTGGTGTTATCCAAAAATTCGCTGTTATCTATATAATACAACGATGAAATGGTTGGGCCATGCGGCGCGTATGCTTGAAAAACGCCTCTGCTCCAGGGCCCGTTGCATGAAACCACCGGTCGTTGGGATATGCACCCGTTCGACACCGAGGAAAATCTGGGTCTCAGCGACATTATTTGATCTAGATTACCTCATAGACGAATATGGGTCGTGTGCGTGGGACTATAATAGTACGTATCACTTCGATGTCATCAAGGACCTGGCCCGCGATAGAAAACAGTGGTTGATGATGATTCAGCAAGGGTATCCTATGACTATCAGCAGCGACAAGCTTGCGCATGAAGTACAAGTGCAAGTAACCAGCTCACTGGTCAACATGTTCTTGACATATATACCGTACAACCAGGGAATAACCGGAACCAGCAAGCTGAACCGTCCGTTTAAACGGGAACCGGAACCTGGTCTTCGAAACTTATATATATTAAAACAGATGAAGGGAGAAATGAAGGTGCAGTAGATTTAAAATGTATATATATATTGAAAATAACTTTTACATTAAGCTTAATGTATTGCGATGGCACTATATATATTGCTTCTCTGGAAATTTGAAGAGACTGAGAAAGCTAATAATGTTTATTTGTCGATCAATATGTTGGTTTTTGGAACCCCAGAGCAAAAATGTCTTTTACTATTGCTTAAATTAAGTCAAACTGACCGTGCTTGTAACTAAACATGCTTGCATGGGGTGTAGACTAAACACTTTCGTTCAGTCTTCAATCGCCTCCCTTTACTACACATACGTTTGTTGCATGTTATTTTGTAGAAAACTTGAAATTATTGGTTTATATGCAGAGATCAGAGACATTGTTTAGGCTAGCGTTGAGCAACCAGTACCCGTCAGCTAGATGATAATGATGATAACTTACTGACCAGAATGCAATAAATGAGAAAAGCTGTTATACTGCTCGCACAGTTTCAATAAATACAGCTCATTGCCAAGAACCCTGTTTCTGTTGCACATATATATGTTACTTTACTTAAATGTAGACTGATTTACAAAGTTTACAAACGCGCTGGTTAGTGCTTGACGCAACTTCTATTAGCCAAGCTTACAGCTAAGTACTTCTAAATTATCCATACTCTGTTACTGAATTGGACCGGTTTAATCCTAACATACCCTGCAGAGTTCTGAATGTATAAAATAGCTATGACAATCATCGAGCTGGCTTTATTTTGCTAACAAACTCCTGCAGGTTAAGATGAAAAATTCCTACTGAAATTATATGTCCTACTTCCGTTTCACACGGAAATTTGCTGAGTTAATCTTTTCTTTTGTTTGGTTGCATTGGAATTTGATCATTGTGTATATTACATATTTTTAGACAACAGATGAATCAAAAATGTGGAAAATTTCAAATAAAAATATTTAAACCGCAATTCCGGTTCCGGTATGGTTTTTGCCTTTTGTCGGAACCGCAACCGGAACATTATTTTCGCCGGAACCGGAATTCCGGTTACTCCCTGCGTATAACATATTGGTTTAACACAGAACAATTTATTTTGTATTGGATAAATGAGTGTTAAGATAATTTGTCTTTCTCAGAAATTAACGTTTCTTCCTGGATGTACTGAATTTCATTTCATAAAAATATGCATAAATAGTTGGCCTTTTTATTAAAATCGAGTTGTCTTGATTGCGTTCGCATTTATTGATTTTCAGATTGATTACCGTGTGTGTACTAAGTGCAGTAGTTGTAACTTCAATTAGGAATAAAAACCAGGTTATCATAGTGAAGGTGTGTCGGACGATCAGGTGTTGCATTTCGAATCACTACCTAACAACTGACAGCTTATTTTGTTTAATAGAGAGACGAAGTTTTGGATCAAACTTGTCGTTTTCTTTAAAATATTTTAACGCGGTAAGCTTTTTTAATAAAATTTTGCGAATCGTGTATGTCTGAATTGTCGGGCTGGTGGTCAGTGCTAAACACTTTTCATATTTCGTTCACATCCATTTGTTTACTGACAGACTTTTAATATTCCTGTAGTTGTTTAATCCATTGGCAGTGGTATATTTGGAATGACTTGTTAACAGTATGTGCGTGATAAACACATTGCATACTATCCTGTACTTGTAGTAGTGAAAGTATAGTAAACAGTGTTATTGTAACTCTGCTTTAGGCTGTAGCGTTATGTATGGTTTGGAAGTTTTGGCGAGTGAAAAATTATAGATTATAAATATATGTACGTGTTACATATAACAGATCCATTTTTGTCGTTACAAGATATATTTATCCTCATCACAGCATGATTGGCAACATATCAAATCCTAAGCCCATGTCTGCTATAGGAATTAGCACTAAAATCCATGATATTGCAAAAATTCCAGTGCCCCTTCCCGAACGAGTATGTCCATGTGCCCATGATCGAGTATAAAATTGGGTGTTTAATTGTAACCATGAATTTGGTATTATTTATATAAATTGTACCTATATGGCCTATGACCACGTGGACCCTGTTATAACTGTATAGGTAGCCCCAATTTTGTTGTATGATCTATAATTTTCATCTAATCCATTTGTACGATTCATGGTTACCATACAATTGTACAATTTATGTTTACCATAATTGTATACCTATTGTAACCCTAACAGAGGTAACTAATAGGGAACGACCGAATATTCGGTATTCGCCCGAATAGTTGGCAATGTTCGGCCGAATACCGAATAGTTGACTGGCCGCTGTTAGTTGAAAAATAGAGTCAAAATCTGCCCACCAGATATACTAATTTTACGGCCGGAGTCCTGATAATGATGCTGCAAACCGTTAAATACGTCCAACGTGTTGAAACTTTGGTAAGACAAGATGCGTTTGAGACTCATCAATTCAGTTCGCAACCGGATCGAATGTTCTGATCACCACAGTTATGTTCTTCATCAGCCATGCACTATCTCGCTGCCATAATAGTTGCGAAATTAATACTTTGGGGTCTAAATGCAGCAAGATTTGTTTGTTTTCTTTGACACATGGTGAATGTGAAGTGAGACATCATGCTGTGCCGTTCTACATACCTACATAAGCCTAACCCTTAGTCTACCGCCCACGAACACCACGCACTGAGCCGTTCTTTTTTTTAACGTTATGACTTCACGCACCAATTATCGCCGTTGGCCAGATAATGAAGTTATAAAAAATCAATAAAAAAATGATAACTTCAACCTAGCAAACGAGAGCACAAAGCAAAAAAATTCATCGAACAAAAACTATCGCTGACTCAGCAACACAACACAAAACGACCTGTTGCATGGTGCACGTACATACAGTAGTGGATTTATAGAGTTATAGATTTATAGATTTCTCGTCATACATAGGTGTTGCGAACAACTATTCGGTATTCGGGCGAATAGTAGGGGCCGGATATTCGGTATTCGGTGAAATTAGGTATTCGGTCGTTCCCTAGTAACTAATAGTTTTAACAGTTATAATTGTGTGATTTGTCGTTCCTGTCATATTATCCATTGTAATCATATGAACCATTAACCGATTATATTTGCAAATACCTAATGTATATACCATAGGACTGTATTTTCATCGTCTTATTCCATTTGTAGCTTCAATGTGTCACTTGTTCGTAATTCAGCGATGATTATTGTTATTCAGAACGTAGTGAAAGTTAGTAGAGATTGTGTGTGTGATCAGCCATAACTCGGAAACGATTTAACCGATTTTCATGATCTTGGGCTTATTCGAACCGGCATAGTCGATTTACCGTCCACATCCTCAGCGTTTATTAATTTGATGTCTGGTTCCGCGGTTAGGGGCCAAAATGTGGGGTTTTGTCCCATTTACCCCATTACCAGGGAGTAACCGGAATTCCGGTTCCGGCGAAAATCGTGTTCCGGTTCCGGCAAAGGGCAAAAACCATACCGGAACCGGAATTCCGGTTTAAAAATTTTGTTTGAAATTTTCCACGTTTTTTCTTCATCGTGTAATCCAAACATATGTAACATATATTATACAATGATCAAGCTATACAACCAAGCAAAAGAAAAGATTAACTAACCAATTTGCCGTGTGAAACGTAAGTAAGGCACATAATTAGAGCAGGAATTTTTCATAATAACCTGCAGGAGTTTGTTAAATCAAAGTCAGGTCGATGCTTGTAGCAGCTATTTTACACATCCAGAAGTCTGTGGGATACGTTTGAATTAAACCGGTCCAACTCGGTAACAGAGCATAGCTTACGCAGAAGTACTTAGGGTATGCTTGGCTAACATAAATTGCGTAAAGCAGCCGCCAGTGCGCTTGTTAACTTGGTAAATCAGTCTAAATTGAAGTAAACTAACGTTATCTGCAACGCAGCTATAAACTCTTTCTTGGCAATGAACTGTATTTATTGAAACTGTGCGAGCAGCATCACAGTATGTCTCATTTATAGCATTCTGATTAGAAAGTTATCATCATGATCTAACTGACGGGCACTGTTTGTCCAACGCTAGCCTAAACAGTGTCTCTGACCACTGATCAGAAAATTACCTTCTATGTATTATTTTCTCTTAGAATCATATAAACCAATAATTTTAAGTTTCCAACAGAAGAACATGTAACAAACGGATGTGTATTAAAGGGAGGCGACTGGAGACAGAGCGAAAGTATGTATTCTACGGTGCAAGCTTTGTAAGCACATTCGAATTGACGCAGTATACGCAATGGTGTATAGTGGAAGACGTTTTTTGCTCTGAATGTTCAAAAACCGACATATTTGATCGATAAATAAACATTATTAGCTTCCTCAGTCTCTTCAATGTTTCAGAAAGGCAATAATACCATCGCAATACATTAAGTTTAATGTAAAAGTTATTTTTAATGCATTTTAAATCTAGTATATCTTCATTTCTTCCATCATCTGTTTTACTATATATAAATTTCGAAGACCAGGTTCCGGTTCCGGTTCCGGATCCGGTTTAAATGGACGGTTCCGGTTGCTGGTTCCGGTTCCGGTTATTCCCTGCCCATTACCGATACCTTTTTGTTTTTCAATTAAGGCTTCGGTTCTGGATTTATGGGGTTTGAGGTGTGAGGTTATGGCGCCCCAATGGTTCCTCGACCCAAAATTCAAAAATTTGTTCTGACGTCCTTGGCGGCTGAAAAGTTTCACTTGGGGGTTTTCGGGCATGGACAATTCATTGCCGGTGCTGGTTTTGCTTTGTGACTTAATGGTGGTATGGGTCAGAGGTCAAAATGAGGGTTTTTTACCCCCATTTTTTCCTTCACGGAAGCGAGGTTATTTTGTCTAACTTTCGAATATTTTCGCTGATTGGTTTTATTCTATAGTAAAATGGTAAATGCCGATGTCACTTTTTGTTTTTCGATTAAGGCTCCGGTTGTGGAGCTATTTGGTTTGAGGTACATATAGCACACTCGTAGTTCCTCAACCAAAAATTCGGAAATTTGTCCTAACGTCTTGTGCGGCTTAAAAGTTTCACTTGGAGGTTATAGGGATGGAAACTCATTATATACCGGTGTTGGTTTTGCTCTGCGAATCATGGTTGTATGGGCACAGGGGTAAGACGGCCCAATTGTTCGGGGACAGAGATCAAAACGAAGGGTTTTTACCTTTCAAGAACCCTTCAAGGATCCAAGATTATTTATCTTAACTTTCGAATTTTTTTCTCTAGTTTTATTTCATAGTAAAATGATAATCGCCGATGTCTCTTTTTTATTTTTCGATTAAGGCTCCGGTTCTGGAGTTATGGGGTTTGAGATATGGCATCCTCGTGGTTCCTCGACCCAAAACTCGAAAATTTGTTCTGACATCCTGGTGTGGCTGAAAAGTTTCATTGGGGGGGTCGGGCATGGGAAACTCATTGCCGGTATTGTATTTGCTCTGTGACCTATGGTTCCAAGGGTACGGGGGTATGACGCCCCATGGTTCTGCGTCAGAGGTCAAAATGAGGGTTTTTTACGCCATTTTGGCACCCTTCACGGAAGCAAGGTTATTTTTATCTTAACTTTCGAATTTTTTTCTGGATGGTTTTATTTCATAGTAAAATGACAAATGCCGATGTCTCTTTTTTTGTTTTTCGATCAAGGCTCCGGTTCTATAGTTATGGGGTTTGAGGTATGGTGCCCCAATGGTTCATCGAGCCAAAATTCGAAAATTTGTTCTAACGTCCTGGGAGACTACAAAGTTTAACTTGGGGGTTTTGGGCATGGGAAACTCATTGCGGCTGTTGGTTTTGCTCTGTGACCCATAGTTCTATGGGTACGAGGATATGGCGCCGCCATGGTTCATCCACCCAAAATTCCCAAATTTGTTGTTATATACGTCCTGGGAGGCTGATAGCTTGCACTTGGGGGTTTTGGGGCATGGGAATCTTATTGCCGGTGTTGATTTTGTTACAACTTGTGCGGCATTGTGTGATATCTACATATAGCATATCGATGTATGCTATCAAGAGCTGATTGGCTTTGCACGCAAAAGGCGTAGGTGTACCTGTGCTTCACTACTTTCTGCAATCTCGATAAAGTTACTACTTATATGTACTGAACGCTTTCAGATGTCATCAATGAACAACACCACCGTCGATGGCAGCGAGGCTAGCGACAGCATCGGTGGAGGTGCTTCCGGCATTGCAGTTACAACGGCAACATCTGTGGTTGCTCGTAAGTCAAGTGATCATGAAACTTCAGTGACTGCAGAGTTAAAAAAGAATCTCAAATTGCCGCCGAGAGATCGCCGAATTAAAACTACGGTTGGTACTAATTTCTTCACTGCTTTTCGAACGATGGGGTTTTTTATATGTGAACGAAATTTGTGGTGAACATGAAAATGCAAGCATTGTGGCTGATTATGTTGAAGGAAATTGTGCGAATACCAAGTGTTACATGTAGTGGTCATTGTGTATTGCCTTGACTTATTGATTTTGGCGAACGATTTTTCCCGGTCCCATAATATAAATTATTTGGACAAATTTGCATGCTCTAGCCTGGTTTCAGTGGAATGCGTTACTTGATTTGTCGCTTTCTGTAATTGTTTGGAATTACCTGTGGAACCGAACCGGCCAAACATGTCTACCTTAGGTAGGCTGTGATGGCGTCGTTAAACATTGATTGGACAGGTTAAACCGGTTTAAATGATAAAAAATTCACCATTAACAAAATATTGAACCATGGGTGGTAGTAGTTAAGTCCATGACAAAAATATAATCGATTAGGATATGATTTCACTCTGACCCATCGCTTTGATGTGCGATATTTTGTTCAAAATATTGATTTCCAGTTAATGAGAGAATCCAAAATGCGTAAAGTGTAAAAGTGAAAATGCGCATGGCATCGTTAATCTCAAACATTCCTTTAAAAACGTCGAGTTTCTGTCCATGAGCCATTAGATATGGCATTTGCTAATAGTTAAGATACGCATCCTACACCAACAGTAACCGGAATTCCAGTTTCGGTGAAAATCGGTTCCGCCAAAACTTAAAAACTACACCGGAAGCTGAATAAATTTTATACATCTTTTCTCCATTTCAGTCAAAACCTGCAAACAAGAATACAACAAGAAGAAAGTAATTACACAAACAAGATCAATTTCCATTCACAAACAATTGCAAAACAAAACCTTACATAAACAAATTGTCTTTTAATACCCAAGTAGAATAGGAGGTTGCTTCGTTTTGACCCTGCATGAATTTTTACCTTAATTTTGTTTTAGTAAAACAACACCAGGTATATGTGTGTGGACGTTGTTTCACACATGAGCGGCGGTTTAACCTGTTCCACCTAATACGCATAACAGAGTGTGGATTGCATAGAAATATATATACAACGAAACTATCAAACTTCAACATGGACCGATAACATAAGCAGTTTTGACTATTTTGCATTACTGGAAGCTTCTCTATCATAAATTGCCTCAAGAATCATGCAGTGTGAATTTTGCTAACCTGTATGCCCTAAACTTATGTACCAATCAGCTGTGTTCTTGGTTAAGAGCAGTGTGTATTGTTAAATGTGCAGTGTATTATGGAGCGGAGCGAAACGAAGCGTTTTTGTTTTCGTCAGAGGTGATAAAATCGCCACCGTCTGTCCGTCCGTCGAACTCCTCAATAATTACTAAACCGATTTTTAATTTATTTGTTTGAAAGGCCTAATATCCTACAGGTGCAACAGATATAGTTTTCGTCAAAATTTGTGTTAGCTAATTAGTAATTAACTAATTAATTATTCGTTTTAGCCGGTTTTTAGCATTTTGAAGCAAAAATTGTATATTTTTCAATGAATAATTAGTGTAATGCTTTTATTTTGGTTGGCATAGTATGTCTCGCCATGCTGATTACGAGTCGGTGTTTATTACTACTCGAGGATGGCAAAAACATATTAATTAGTTAATTAGCTGATATTTTAAAAATGTTCAAAGTGCTCAGAAATCAAAAATTGCACACGGGGTTTCGGATGTTTCTGATCACGAGCCTGACATTTCTAAAGCTCTAAAACTTGGCCGTATATGCTAACTAGTCGTAAAGGTTATTTCTAACACATTTTAATCCACAGTACCTTTCATTCATTTTGCTCCGTATAGAGCTCATAAATTCATGTTCGGGTTTCGTTTTAAATTTGCTGTTGCGGTCGTTGCTTACGATGCCGGTAAATTATGGTTCCGGTTATTCCCTGGCGCTCAGGTATCTCTAGGTTAATGAGGGTTCTCTTGGACAATACCCCAAAGTAAATTTTGACCTGTCAATGTTCTTGACCTCCAGGTATTCTCCTGGTCGATTAAAATATTAAAGAACTTTTCTTTTTGGCCTAAAATTTTTAATTTTCCAAATTGTGGATAAAAATTCGCAAATTTTGTCCGACAGGACCAAAAAACACTAAAATGTTCCTTATTAGCAGTGAGTGACCTGAGCCGAAATTAGTCATAGCTGGAACTATAATTTTTTGCTACGACTGGAACGGGAAACTTATCTTATCAATAAGGTAAAATGAAAGGTAGTTTTAATCAGCCTGCAATTTTTTATCGAATGAATGATAAGCATAAGGTTATATTACTGTTAAACTTGTTGGTTTCGGCTGTGCAGTCATTCTCGTAAGGTACTGTATGGGGATTTAAATGCTTATTTTGGCATTTTTTAAAATTGGGGCTAGATATTGCTATCGATTTTCGACGTTGCTTAATACGATGAATGAAATTGTCGTATAGCCTCAGCATTGCAAGTAGAAGGCACCATGTCCATGCTTATTTTGGCATTTCTTAAAATTGGGGCTAGATATTGCTATCGATTTTCGACGTTGCTTAATACGATGAATGAAATTGTCGTATAGCCTCAGCATTGCAAGTAGAAGGCACCATGTCCATGCTTGTGACAGGAACTCACTAATATTTATTGAAAACTGTTTTTCCTAATGTACTGCGAGTGTATAATTTCCTTTCTGTGTGTTTAGTAGGAATTAGTAATTTCGTACTTCAAAGTGATCTGTGAAGACACACTAGCCACGCTTGCTGCAGCTCCTGTAACCCCGTGATTTACTGTTGTTATGCAATGTGAAATCATCAAAATTGCTTTATGTTGCGGCCCTACTAGTATATGAAAATTAACTTTGGCAATAGTAGTTTGTCACAAGTAAACGTTTCGTGGTAGCTTAAAAACGGCATAGCTAACAAATCCTGTGCAACAGTACGTACTTCAATTATTAAATATCTTAGTGTTTAATTGATTAGATTTATTTTACTGGCCATATAAACTGTTTAGAATAGGTCTAGAAATGTGTGTATAAACTGTTTAGAATAGGTCTAGAAATGTGTGTCGGGATTGCAAAAGAGCTAAACAGAGATACCTGAGCGAATACCAGGACAGAATATATTTCGATTTTATGTTACACAATAGCATCAAGAATAGTGTTTAAACTATGGTTTCCGATGTCAAAGACAGTCAAATGCAAAAGAGTAATTTTACTGGAAACGGAAAACCTTTATTACAAAATACTTCATACAAATACATGTTCAACACGCATTAAGTCGAAATTTCGATAGCGGCGCAATAACCCGGAACCCGAATATCGAAACAATACCCAGAATTAAAGGTTACTCCCTGCTTATTAGATATCAATAAATCTGTCGTTACCTACACAAATTTAACTTTATCTGACAGTTGAAATATTCGGGTAACCCCAGTTGAACTGGGGGAATCCACACAGTTTTTTTGTTTGGTTCCGAACTGGAGACCCGCAAGATATACATAATAATGGTAGTTTGAAAATTCAAAATTAAGATATTAGGTGCAGCATTCTGTAAACAATTTCTTTTAGGACGTTACAAATACTCGCGGATTAGACTTCGAAGATTTCTGTATCAAGCGTGAATTGCTCATGGGAATATTTGAAAAAGGATGGGAAAAGCCCAGTCCGATTCAGGAAAGCAGCATACCGATTGCTTTATCCGGTAAACTTATACCATTTTCTTTGGGTTTTATAGAAATGAACAGTCACATTGACCGATTACCTTTTCTTAACGCTGCCACGTCAATTCAGGAAATCTTACGCTGGAATAATTTTAGGCAGTTAATGGTGACTGGAAAGTATATATGTATTGCATCTGGTTTCTCCATTCGCCGAAAACAGTGCCAGCTGGATGCACCTGGTGGCTAATTGGTTCAAAACTGGTGGGCGCCGGATTTTGTCAGGGCCATTTGTAACAGATTCATTCTGGATCGTTATGAGACAGATTAATTCCCACCACAGCGCCATGGACAAAATTATTGAACCTTAAGTTTATGGTCGCTACAAAAATTAGCTATAAAACCACTGATTTTAACCAAAATTCAAGTGCGACCTTCCCCGAACGAGTATATACGATCGAGTAAAAATGGATAGTGTAATTGTGACAATGAATGTATATTTTCTGATACAAAACTTTTCGGTCTTTCCAATGAAACCGGTCTCGTACGATTCCGTTCAGAATCCGCGGACTTATTAAGGGATGACTGGGAATGACCTTGAAAATGGGTATTTGGTCAAGTTAGAGATATATAATTAGTTATTTTTGTAATTATATTTTTACATATATATAAATTTTATAGTAAGGTTCCCAGCACTATAGGTTTTAATTTTTTCAGCCCGGTAAGAGCCCCCTGTGCCAACCTTGGCTACAGTGCCCTTATTGGAATTATGGAAATTTTCCCGATGGACATGTCAGCAATCGTTGTGTTCCCCAAATCAAACGCGATCCAAAAATAACTCTCTGGTACTCAAAAAATAATCTTAGCCCGTTTGAGGCTTCTGCAGGCTTTTGTTTTTTTATCGTAAACATGGATGGGCTAGTCTGAGAGGAGCCCGATCTTTCACCTCCTTTTGGAACCCTATGCTATTCGGTATGTAAATGATCGGCTGGAAGAGCCATGACTGAATCCGAGGTGCGTGATTATCCTCTGGGCGAGGGATTGGAAACCCTTTTCCGTGTCTTGTTCCCGTGTTTGTTTTTCCTTTGGTTTTGCATTCGTAGACGGTTACCCGCCCTGTGTATGTATGCATATGTAACAGATTCATGCTGGACCGTTACGAGACAAATTAGTTTTTACCACAGTACTATGGTCAACTTTTATGAATTTATAGTTACGCACCGCCGCAGAAATTAACCCTTAAGTTCAACGTTTTTGAACGAATTTAAAAACCTCGGCCCGAACGACTATGTGTGTCTACTGTTTGGTAATTTTGTTGGATATGATCACACGGATTATTCGATCGCATGAATTGAAGCGCCTTATCATTCGTCACCATTATTACCGTTTGTTACCATTATTATATTTTGTACCATTATTGGGCATCGTTGCCGCTACTATTATACCATTACTTAATGTACCAATACCATTACTATATTTATGTCGTACCATTACCACTATTATCTACTGCACCTTCGTCACGTATCGTTATTATTATTTATCATGTCATGCCATTTGTTGCCGCCATAAAGGTACGTTTCCATGTAACCATTTATGCCCTGTTGTGCCGATTATTGTTATTGATAGTAAGGTTGGCCAATCGAAACTTGCATGATCCTTGTCGTGCCAATATGAATTGTTGATCTGCTATTGGTTGATCGGGCTGGGTAGGGTACCTTCTCGTACCTTACCGGTACCGACCCACTGTATTCCATTTATTGATTTTAATCGTAATTGTATTAGTTTCGCCTACGTATTTTGTCATATATACCCAAAAGCCGGCCCGGCTTGGTGAGGTACCTTACCATTTCCGACCCGCGAATTACCAGTAGAGCTGTGTGACTCCCGAACTAACCTAATTCATAGGAATATGGCGTAATCGTGCGCAATAGGATTGAGGAAAATTTAGCCAATTAAAAAGGTTGGTCTTTCTTGGGAAACCATCCCAATCGTCCTCACGCATGAGGACTCCAAAAATTTGGCTGTCTGCCCTGAAGCTAACTGCAATTGAGTTAAATTTCTGTTAATTATTTGAAGGTTTGTCTGTTATCAAATTTAGCAGTGTTGAATTTTACTAATGACACTGGAAATTCACTAAGTAAAATAAAATATCAGCTACCATTGTTGATTTTCACTGGCTAAGTTAGGTGATAAGAAACGTTTTAAGTGACAGTTCTGAATCGTCGAGCTATGGACCGGACCGGACCTGTTGATAAATTGCAGTGGTGGGGGGGGAGGACGTGGTTTTCTGGATCAAAATGCTTCGGTCTTTCTAATGAGGCTGGTCCCGTGCCAGGATCCACGAACCTATTAAAGTATAATTGGAGTACCCTCGAGAATCGCGTATATAATTTGATTAAAGTTAATTAGTTGTCATATATATAAATGTTATATATGTCTATAAATATTATATTCGGGTTCCCCGCCCATAAAATTAATTTTGATCCGAGATGAGCCCGGTGTGCCCACCTTGTTAACCAACGAAAATTGCAATAATTTTCCTGATGGGCATGTCACCCATCGTTGTGTTCCCCTCGTTAAATCTGATACTGTTTTTGCCTTTTGCCGGAACCGCAACAGGATCACTATTTTCGTCGGAACCGGAATTCCGGTTTAAAATTTTATATGCAATTTTCCGCATTTTGTGGCCCAAACATATGTAATATATAAATAATCAAGTTCCAATACAACCAAACAAAAGAAAAGATTAATTCAGCAAATTGAAGTGTGACACCTAAGTAGAACACGAAATTTCAACGCGAATTTTTCTTCTTAACCCTGCAGGATTTAACAAAACAAAGCCACCTCGATGCTTGTAGCAACTATTTTACACATCCAGAAGTCTGCGGGTTATGTTAGAATTCGATAACAGAGTATGAATTATTTAGAAGTACTTAGCTGTAAGCCTGGTTAGCATAAATTGGGTCAAGCACCAGCCAGTGCTATGGCGAACTTTGTAAATCAGTCAACGTTGAAGTAAAGTAACAAATCTGCAACGCAGCCAAAACGTTCTTGGCAATGAGCTGTATTTATTGAAATTGTGTGAGCAGTATAACAGTTTGTCTCATTTATAGTAAGTTATCATCATTATCATCTAGCTGACGGCACTGGTTGAACAACACTAGCCTAAATAATGTCTCTGATCTGAAAACTATAGTTACCTTTCTTTATTTTCCTGTAGAACCATATAAACCTGGGCTCTCCATTCGCTGAAAATTTTGCCAGGACGCATAAACCACAGGGCCCCTGGTCCCGAACCGGGGGCGCCTAATTTTGCCAGGAGGCATTTTTCCAAGAGAAAAACGGTTAAACAGAAACACTAAAATGGTTTTGATGGAGAGAAAAAGCTATTTTGAAGCAAATTTTAACAAAATTAACGAAATTTTTTGCTTCAGAACGGAATTTTAGTACAAATTTTCATCAAATTTTATGTACTTTGGACCGATTGGAAACAAATAATTTTCAAAAAGCAGTGAACCAGGGCAGCCCAAAATACTGCCAGGGGGGATTGAACCGAGGGGCACCTGTTCTGAACCAGGGAGAACTGAAAAATGCCAATTCAGAGAGCCCAGTAAACCAATAATTTCAAGTTGCCCACAGAATAACGTATAACAAACTTATGTGTACTAAAGTGACTCGATTGGAAGCATAGCGAAAGTGTTTAGTCTACGCTCCACACAAGCATGTTTAGTTAAAAGCACATTCGGTTTGACGCACAATTTACGCAAGGCTGTATAGTAAAAGGCATTCTTTTTGCTATGGGGTCCAAAAAGCCAACTTATTGACCGATTCAACTCGAACCAGCTGGATGCCTCTAAAGCCTTCGAATATCTTACCGTAAACTTGGATGGGCTTGCCTCAGAGCCCGGTGCCCTTTTTTGGTCTGAAAACCGATGTGTTGGGTATCAAAATGATCGGATAAGGGAGCCGAGCCCGTATCCCAGGCCCGTTTGATGCCTCGAAGGTGTTCGAGGGACGATAGCCCGTTTTCTACCCCAGCACCGTCTTTGTTTGTTTTCCGACATCTTCTTAACACAGATGTTTGGCCACCCCGTATTCTCCTGGCCCTACGGTTATGGGGGGTTTAATCCTAATAACTCGTTGGCCACCCCGTACATGAGTATATATCCATATATATTAGTAACTATAATAAACACATATAATTAATATTAAAATTTTATATTAATGTATTTATTAAGTAAATAAAGTAGTTATATAACTAACAAGTTTAATATTAAATTTATATAAATTTAGTATTATATTTACTTAGTAGTGTAGCGTATGTATTTATTAATTTAGTATTAAACTAATAATCTATTTTTATTGAACAAACTATCAAATTAATTATAAATGTAATAATAATTATATAAGTCTAATATTAAAATTTATATAAAATATATAATGTCTTTTGGTCTTTTATTTATAATTTCATATTAAAAGTATAAGAAATTTATATATATATTAATTAAGCAAATAAATTATTTACTTATAAATTTAATAATAATATATTTATAGGAAATTATTTATATAAAATAATAAGGTAATATAATTTAATACATAAATATAGGGTTGTTTATATATCTGTTTGGCGTGGGAATAATAATAAACTAATAGATTTACCATACTTAATATAATTAAAAACCTATAAAATGGGATGAATTTGGGTCTAAAATTGAGCTGATATGGGAAGGATTGGGCACGCGGACGGTTAGGAATTAATCTGTGTGCGAAATTAGGTTTAATCATCTCGAAAAGATATGATTTTGCTGACTAAGTGTTGTCAAAAATTGGCGTCCGCAGACAGGGTCATTAAATTTTAATGACCCTATTAATCATTTTAATTACCAAATGGATGTCCTTTGGACTCGTTCCTCTACTGGTATACGGCAGCCGTCCCAAATTAAAATTTTATTGGCTGGATTAAGAAAAGACCTGAACTCCGGTCTCAATTAAGATGTATCCGATTGGTCGGAAACTGAAAAAGCTGTCGGGGTCAGACATTCCGACCAGCTTTAGCAGTTCCGTTTGACTTCGGCAGCGCGGAGAGCGGACGATTTTACTGTCCGACTCCGACGCTTAGTTTGTAATAGTTTAAGCATTGTTTTCGTTTTGGTTTTTGATTTTCGATGGTTGACGACGGAGGAGTTGGTACGTAAGTGTGGGTGTGGGAGTGGAGAGGCACAATGCCTGAAGTTAGCCTTTGTCAGTACTGGAGAACAATTTATTGTAATCGAGTTCAATGGTAGATAATGGTCGCCCCATCTGTGCTTTTTCCCCTCGGTCCGGCCCCCGTTGTTCGTCCGTCATGGAAGTTCGCCTTGACACAACTAATAAGAACGTTTTACTCCCGCTGAAGTCATTGCGGATCCCCTCGGTCATGAGGGTGTAAATAAATCGCGACACTCTCGAAAAGAAAATCTCACATAACTCCCTGAGTCGACTTAGGAGATAAAAACTTGAATTTGAGTTGACCGAGGTTAAAGAAACTGTTTCTAGAAATATACTTATCACAAAATATCGCATTTATGCTTGCCAAGTTTTTCTATTTCAAATACGATTGAGAGATTTTATACATGAATTATGCATCCGTGATTTCACATTTACGGAGGTATACTGGGAGTGCTTGTTTTTAAGAGTTCACAATCGGCTATTTTTTGTGCATACCATCCGGGAATTTTGCAAAAACTTCGTTAAGTTACCCATTAGGGTATAATCTTTCAAATATAACCCTAACATTGAACTTAATCTAAACGGTTTCATGGTTCGGGAGTGGGACGCCCCATTTGAACTGGAATTACACATATTTCAAAATTCCTTCCAGGGATTTTGTGTAAATTTTATCTAGTTAGGCGTACATGATTGATCTTTCAAACAAGACCGTATGGTTGAGCGAACTCAAGCGGGTTTGTTCGCCCTGTGATCTATAAGGGGTTCGCCCCTACCTAAAATTTCAGTCGTCTATAAATCAAGATTTTATTTTACAAACGGAGACCCTTTAAGCATTCCATTTGAGCTATAGACCCGACAAAATGTGGCTCGTTCAAAAATTATAATAAATTTAAACCCGAGCGGAGCAAAAGCCACTCAGTTTGGATCACGTTGTGTTACCTAACAAAATTCTTGAAGGGAATTGTGTGCAAGAATGGTTTAACTGTTTTTGGTTCCTACAGATACATTTTTAATGTGCAAATCCGTTGATGAGCAAATTCGATAAAAGTGTATGCAAAAATCATGAGTAAACATATTAAAATTCTTAAATCCAAAGTAATAGTAAGGATCAATTAGTACTGATTTCAAATATCTTACTAGGAAAATATTATTAAACCTAACTTCTAGGTCGGCTCAGGATCAATTCCTAACTCGACTCACGGAATCATGTAAAATCAATCTCCTCGTGTTTCGTGTTTATTTTATAACTTTACTCATGACCGTGGACAAATCAGAGTGACTGTGGCAAAGACGAAAAGTCTCCTATATGTGACTTTGGGTCAAACTCCCATGTCGGACGGACACCGGAGGCCAGGACGAGATGGGCAAAGACAGGAGGAACGATGACTACCGAAGTAGAATGTTTGTTAGAATAATGGCTTTCCTATTCATGACAAAGACTTGTCTCCCATTTCTTGATTTTCCTACTCCCACATTTACACACCGATCCCGTGTGCTGCTTACTCCACGTTTATGACTTTACTCATGACCGTGGACAAATCAGAATGACTGTGGCAAAGACGAAAAGTCTCCTATATGTGACTTTGGGTCAAACTCCCATGGCGGACGGACACCGGAGGCCAGGACGAGACGGGCAAAGACAGTAGGAACGATGACTACCGAAGTAGAATGTTTGTTAGAATAATGGCTTTCCTATTCATGACAAAGGCTTGTCTCCCATTTCTTCACTTTCCTACTCCCACATTTACACACCGATCCCGTGTGCTGCTTACTCCACGTTCCATCCATCAAGCGAGACCACGCGACCCGTGAAAATTACAAAATAGTGGCATTGTGTTTGAGCGGGCAGTTAAGTCTTCTGAAATCAGCGCTGCCAAAATCAAACTGACTCGCTGATTTCAGTCATGACAGTTATCGCCGCATGTCGGTTTCTCTGATTCCGGTCTCCAACCTATCGGAGGTCATTTAATAATTAGGACCGGGGTTTGGGTCTTTTCTTAATTTGACCAATTAAATTTTACAATTGGGACAGCTACCGTAAGCCGGTGGTGGTGCCAAAGTAAATGAAATTCTTAACATTCCTTTGGATTACGGGTATACAATTAGAACACTTGTTAAATGTTAACGAGCGTCGTATACGGGGGCCGTAATTTTACTAACCCGTCCTTCGACGCAATGTTACATCACCAAAATTAGCCAATTTTAGACGATTTTTCACATATTTCTTATACTTCTATAGCCCCTTAATTCTTATCTCCCCAAAATCATAATTTTACCTAAATTTTCCTACAAAATTAATCCCCAGCTTACATAATAATGGTAAATTTATATTACTAAAAGTTTAGATAATGTATAAATATAAATTTTATTTATCGATATACTGCTTTACTGTATAATTAAGTAATTTATTAAATAGCTTTTATCTTAGTACTAAATTTATAATTACAACATTTAGGTAATATATTAATAAAGAAACTATACTGTTTTATATACTAACCAGCGCTAAAGCCAGCCCGCTTCGCGCCGGTAGTATGGCAGAGTGGGCCTGCGGCCTCCGTTTTTACGGAAAACAGTATTTTTTAAGTTATGACATTTGTAAAAGATACAAACTTACTCTGTTTTTTCATTCCTCGTTTGGTATGTGTTAAAGTAGCGAAAACACTATTACACCCTTACGGATGTGTCAAAATGTCGAAAACAGTATCATACCCTTATGGATGTGTCAAAATTTCGAAAACAGTATCATACCCTTACGGATATGTCAAAATGTCGAAAACAGTATCATAAGATGGTTTAAAAGGAGGTCCCCCAATTAGGGGGTACATACCAATTGCAAAAGTTCGTCGATACTTTCGGCACGCCTTAAAGAAACGAAACAAAAAAAGATTGTCAAAATCCATGAAGCAGTTGAAAAGTTATATCATGAAAACCAATAAAATGACAGTATTGTTTAATTCAAAGTCGGGTGGGTTGTGAAAAAAGCCTAGAGGATGCCCAAAAATAGTGTCAGTGCATTCACATATTCGATGTCCTATCCAACAAAAACCGCATAAAAATCCATAAACGGTTTCAAAAGTTATGGTCAAAAATATGTGACAAACCCAAAACTTGGCACATACACAGACAGACATACGGCAATTACATTATAAGATAGTTGAAAGGGGGTCCCCCAATTAGGGGTACATCATCATTGAAAAAGTTCGTCGATACTTTCGACACGTCTTAAAGAAATGAAACAAAAAAAGTTCGTCAAAATCCATGAAGCAGTTGAAAAGTTACACCATTAAAACGTATAAAATGACACTATTTATTATTTCAAGGGGGTGGGTTGTGAAAAAAACATAAGGGGTGCCCAAAAATATTGTCCATGCATTCCCATATCGATTTCCTACACATCAAAAAAACCGCATAAAAATCCATAAACAGTTTCAAAAGTTATGATCAAAAATATGTGACAAATCCGAAACTTGGGACATACAGACAGACATACGGCAATTACATTATAAGATTCTTTAAAGGGGGTCCCCCAATTAGGGGGTACATCCCCTTTGCAAAAGTTCGTCGATGTTTTCGGCACGTCTTAGAGAAATGAAACAAAAAAAGTTCGTCAAAATCCATGAAGCAGTTGAAAAGCTACACCATTAAAACGTATAAAATTACACTATTTTTTATTTCAAGGGGGGTGGGTTTTGAAAAACCATAAGGGGTGCCCAAAAATATTGTCCCTGCATTCCCATATCGATTTCCTACCCAACAAAAAGACCGCATAAAACTCCATAAAAGGTTTCAAAAGTTATGATCAA
Organism: Trileptium ribeirensis; assembly: GCA_030248225.1. Classification (NCBI taxonomy): domain Eukaryota; kingdom Metazoa; phylum Nematoda; class Enoplea; order Enoplida; family Thoracostomopsidae; genus Trileptium; species Trileptium ribeirensis. Next base: position 27,715 of record JASANE010026068.1, read on the forward strand.
AAATATGTGACAAATTCAAAACTTGGTGTGTCTGCAAAAGTTCGTCGATGCTTTCGGCACGTCTTAGAGAAATGAAACTAAAAAAAGTTAGTCAAAATCCATGAAGCAGTTGAAAAGTTACACCATTAAAGCGTATAAAATGATACTATTTTTTATTTCAAGGGGCGTGGGTTGTGAAAAAAAACATAAGGGGTGCTCAAAAATATTGTCCCTGCATTCCCATATCGATTTCCTACCCAACAAAAAAACCGCATAAAAATCCATAAACAGTTTCAAAAGTTATGATCAAAAATATATGACCAATCCAAAACTTGGGACACACACAAACAGACAGACATACGGCAATTACATTATAAGATAATTTAGTTACGTAATATTTACTTAATAAATATAATAATAAACTGTAGTTTAATATGAAATTTCTAAATACACTAGCTAACTATATTTACTTAATAAGTGTAGTAACTTAATTTTACTTTGTAACTATAAAATACGTATGTATAATTATAAAAAATATGTAATGGATCATATTAAATATACATAGAATTAATATAATGAGCAGATAGGCCATGAAAGTTTCACATGACCCATATATGCTTCAGTTATATACGAAATCATTTATAAATGACGCAATAAAGACACAAATCAAATACAGTAACCACAAATAAGATATGAACATAAATCAAGTATTCAACCAATATACATACGATCACGACAATAGGTAATACAATTATAACGGCAAGTACGTACAAGTAGTATTATAACGGCAACATTATGTGGTCTGTAGGCATTGTTGCAATCTAATACGATTCAAATCTGGTATTAAACCTAATTAAACTACTTCGATTAGTTGGCTTCGTTGTTTGTATCTGCTTGTACTCGTTTGTGTGAAACAATGTTGGCAGAACCGTATTTATGGCTACTTCGGCAAATATCCCTGAGGGGTGTGACGTTATAACCAGTGAGTAACCGGAATTCCGGTTCCGGCGAAAATCGTTTTCCGGTTGCGGTTCCGGCAAAGGGCAAAAACCATACCGGAACCGGAATTCCGGTTTAAAAAGTTTGTTTGAAATTTTCCACGTTTTTTGCTTCATCTGTGATCCAAACATATGTAATATATATATTATACAATGATCAAGCTCCAATACAACCAAGCAAAACAAAAGATTAACTAAGCAATTTGACGTTTGAAACGTAAGTAGGGCACATAATTTCAGTTGGAATTCTTCATAATAACCTGCAGGAGTTTGTTAACAAATCAAAGCCACGTTGATGCTTGTAGCAGCTATTTTACACATCCATAAGTCTGTGGGGTACGTTTCAATTAAACCGGTCCAACTCGGTAACAGAGTATGGCTTACGCAGAAGTACTTATGGTATGCTTGGCTAACATAAATTGCTTCAAGAACCCGCCAATACGCTTGTAAACTTGGTAAATCAGTCTAAATTGAAGTAAACTAACGTTATCTGCAACGAAGCTAGAAACTGCTTTCTTGGCAAAGAACTGTATTTATTGAAACTGTGCGAGCAGCATCACAGTGTGTCATTTATGGCATTCTTATTAGAAAGTTATCATCATTATCATCTAACTTACGGGCACTGTTTGTCCAAAACTTACATGCACTAGCCTAAACAGTGTCCCTGACCACTGATCAGAAAATTACCTTCTATCTATTATTTTCTCTTAGAATCATATAAACCAATAATTTCAAGTTTCCTACAGAAGAACATGTAACAAACGTATGTGTAGTAGAGGAAGGCGACTGGAGACAGAGCTAAAGTGTGTATTTTACGCTCCAAGCTTTGCAAGCATATTCGATTTGACGCAGTGTACGCAATGGTGTATTGTGGAACGCATTTTTTTGCTCTAGGTGTCCAAAATCGACATATTTGATCGATAAATAAACATTATTAGCTTCTTAAGTCTCTTTAAAGTTTCAGAAAGGCAATAATACCACCGCAATACATTAAGTTTAATGTAACAGTTATTTTTAATGCATTTTAAATCCACTATACCTTGATTTCTTCCTTCATCTGTTTTACTGAAGACCAATTTCCGGTTCCGGATCCCTTGTAAATGGACGGTTCCGGTTGCTGGTTCCGGTTCCGGCAAATTTCGGTTCCGATTATTCCCTGGTTATAACGTTAGAAAAAATAACAGCTTAGAGCGGGTGTTCGGAGGCCGGCAGACCCCGACTTAGGCGTAGGTTTAGTGTATAACGGATATAAACACCTAAGCTAAGACATAGGCTTAGTATATTGAGAACGGCATGTCTGTTGTCTAGAAATTTGTTTCCATTACCCAGATTTTCTGACTACATACAGGTAAATATTCTTTGTTTATTGAGATCTGTATTGAAATCACTTGCTTACAGGTATAACTCCAAATTATGGGATTTACAATGCAGTTTGGATGCATTTTTACCTTCTATATCATTGCAAATTCTATAAATAACACGTATTGAGGCAAGAAAACGAAAACGAAACCAACTGTAAATTCGTATTCATTAATATAGTATTTATCCGTTTTGATTATTAACAAACCCATTTCTTTTATTTACTGCAAGCATGGGAAGAAAGTAAACAAACACGTTTAAGCAACGGAATAAGTTTCTAACTTTAAGGTGGGTCAACCCATTGGCATCTCGAAAGTGGTTGAAGGGGCCGTCTCCGACAGTCGGCCCACTCCTGATTCGCGGCCAACTCGTTCCGGTTCGTGCCCGCCTTCCTCCCAAATTTCAAATGCCAAAGGTGCGCTGTCCTCCCACAAAAACTTTTTGAAGAAATTACAGCGAAATTGAACCGGTTCAGCCGGGAGCAGCCCCTTTTCGTGCATCCACTATCGTACGCAGAGGCTGCCCCCGGTTCATGCTCTCCACAACCGACCCTACCGTGATACGAGACTCACGAGTACGCAGCGAGAGGTAGCCATCAAGTTTTAATTTACAACAAAATAAAAAGCCCTAGACGTAAAATTTGTTGGTGTTAGTATGTGTGGTATTGGAAAACCACGAACTCAGGCATGGTCCAAAGGGGGGTACCAGAGGATACAATGAAGATACAATATCGTTCCAAAAATGGTACATCGGTTACAGATACATTCAGACTAATTGCCTCGTTGGTTTCCAAGTTCGAAAACCTTTGTAATCACAGATGCAACAAAGTATAGCATTAGATTAGAAATCACGAAATCAATTATGAGTATGCAGGGGGTTGTAAGGAATGCAGAATAGACCCATACTGAAAGATCAACATTGGTTACCCATACATTCAAATAAAAATCACTGCATCGTTTTCAGCATCACCGAGCAATCCTTATCAGCAGTAGTTTGTAACATTACGTAGATAGGAAAATACGAAATCATGCATGGTTCAATGGGGTAGGAGATCCCATGAGACGCAGTGTCATTTCAAAACGGGACATCAGTCTGGGATTCATTCAAATGAATCATGTCAACTTTTTCAGCTACCTCGATATTTTTATAATCACAAATGCAGTAAATTGTGACATTACATTGATTGAAAGCCACGAAATCGTTTTTGGTTTAATGAGGTATCACAGGAATACAGTCCCATGCAGATTTTTTCAAAATGGACCCTGGGTTTTGCAAATTTATTTTGGGTTCTGACCTTAAACGCTGGGTCCAGACCTACAATTTTTGGCTCGAGGATTTCACGAAATTTTACACAATAAAGAAACGTCATTACGAAACGCAGTTTGACATTACCTATTACATATTTACAAATGTATAAATTATTTTCTGCCTGTCACAAGCCAGGATAAACGATGAGAGCCATCTGTGAAACCAGCAGCAACCAACTATATACAGACATAAGCACAAACGGCTGAAAGCCTGCACTTTAAAATAGAATTTATTAGCAGACCCTATGTCTCCGAAGCCGAAACTGCCCTTGGTCCAGAAAAAAAATTTTTGGGTCCACGAAAAAATATTTGGTTCCAGACCTACATGTGGACCCAAAAAACCGTGGTCCCATACCAAAAGGTTTACATCGATATTATGGATGCATCGGTCACACATACATTCAAATTACTTCATTGTTTTCAGCAGTCACGAACACGTGTATAATCACTGCAGCATTGCATTTATAACCACGAAATCGTTTGATTCAGTGGCATTGGACGTGGTCCCGATGGATTTAGTATCATTCCAAAAGGCATACTTCGTTCACGGATACATGTAAATGAATCACGCTTTAATCATTGAACCTTTGACGGATCCTTTGGACGTCACCAATTTTCGTCTTGGCGGTATTAAAAAATAGATCTGCCATAGTCACCTCCAAAATATTTATATTGATCATAAATAATGTTTATGAACAATGCAATATATGAAGGGTTAAAATGGGTCTCTTTGTGATACCATTTTGTGTTTTTATATCCTTATACACACGTATGACAAAAATGTCCGTTAGCGAAGTTGTAGGCTCTTCTAGGCGAACGTAAAATATAAGGGATCTTTTGATATGAATTCTATGTTTTGAGATATAATGCACGAGTACACTTAACTTGATCCCATCGACTATCCTATTTTGTAATAGCCGATAGCGATTCGCAAACGTTACGAAACAAAAGCGGAAATTTCATCGGTTTTTCGATAACAGGAAATTGATAAAATCGGAAACAAGTGCCAAAAATTACACCTTGTGTTGTAACAGATTTTGACTATTTTGAATTTGCAGTGAAAACTGCTATCTAATGGCTGTCGGCTTCTGATTTGTATTTGTTGCCGTTCGCGAAGAAATTTAACGTAATAGTGACGTCATAAATTAATCGGTCCATTGGTTGAGCTTGCAGTGTCGCGAACAAAGCCAGCGAATCCTAATCCGATAGATTTTCGTTCGCAAAAAAATTCGGTAATTTTCGATGAATTTTCGCGAACACAAATTTGCCGGATTACTATCGCAGAGCTGTGTGTTCCTGAACAGTTTTACGCCGGCTTACGATTTACCAAAAAAATGTTCTGTAACAAAGTTTTTGCCGAAATTAAAGCCAATCCTATATACTGTATCGGAAAAGTAGAGCTAGTGTAAGATGTTGATATCTAAAAAATACAAGAGAGATGACGTTTTGGTTACGTGTTGAATTAAAATGTTGCCAGTTGACACCGCAGCAAAGCGTCAATATCGATAACTTTGAAATGATCGCTATGGACTACAAGCTATATTACCAGCCGTATTGCTATATATAACATGTATATGTATAAAACTCAGGGAGTAACCGGAATTCCGGTTCCGGCGAAAATCGTGTTTCGGTTGCGGTTCCGGAAAAGGGCAAAAACTATACCGGAACCTTAATTCCGATTTAAAAATTTTGTTTGAAATTTTCCACATTTTTTCTTCATCTGTGGTCCAAACATATTTATTAGATATATATACGACCCACATGCCCATATATAGAAGGATCAAGTTCCAATACAACCAAGTAAAAGAAAAGATTAATTGAGCAATTTGCCGTGTGAAACGTAAGTAAGGCACATAATTTCAGTAGGAATTTTTGCGTTGTAAGCACATTGAATTTGTCTCAGTATACGTAAGGGCGTGTAGTGGAAGATATTTTTGCTCTGTGTGTCCAAAAACCGACCAATTGATCGATAAATAAACATTATTAGATTCTTTAGCATCTTTAAAGTTATAGAAAGGCAAGAATGCCATCGCAATACACAAAATTTATTTTTAGTTTAACATAAAATTTATTTTTAATACATTTTAAATCCACTATACCTTGATTTCTTCCTTCATCTGTTTTACTATATGTAAGTTTCGAAGACCAGGTTCCGGATACGGTTCAAATGAACGGTTCCGGTAAATTTCGGCTCCGGTTATTCCCTGATAAATCTATAATATATGTGTGTACATTTATCATTTATGTGCGTAGTCGGGGTCCTGGTCCGGGAATTGGTTTTCAAAAATTCCGGGTCCCGCTCCGGGTATTCGTTTTCAACAATTCCGGGTCCGGTTATTTTATTTTGCATGGTGCGGATATTAATTTTGAAAAGATGCAACTATTTTTAAAGGGGTCAACTATATCTCATGGAAGAGTTACATGGATGCGTCCCATATAAAGTGACGGGCCGGAAAAGCTATGAGCTTTAATATGCAAAAATCCCATCTGTATAATCTTTCACTCCTGAGATATTTAGAAAAAAGCTGGCCGGACGATTTGACTCTATAAAATTTATAAACGCGCATCTAAATAAGCGCTTGCTCGCTCCGATCTTTGTGCAATTACAACTCCGAAAACTGTTAAATTGAATGAGTCCGTTCGTACAATATTTCGGTGCCACTATATTTTGACACAGTCGCAACATATTGTGTGATTTGTTGATATGGTTCAGTACAGATCTTTAAATATCGACAATTTCCTTGAGTTCTCTTAGTTACTTAATTTTATTTAACGTTCTTCAACCATTTGATTTTACTGATTTATTAGAATTATCGGTATTAAAGCCATGATTTACGTGTATACGAGATATACGTACACAAATGCACGATGCGTAATTAATATGCAGATTATATACCTCATTCTAACGTATTATCGTATAATAATCATGTGGATGGGTGCCTTGTAACTTAAATATAAATCAGAAGTGCTCAGCTGCCAAAGGATCATGTAAAAAGGGCTGGTGCACATAATTTAACACGGGTATGGTGGCCTGTTTATAACTGTAATGCGGGGGAAACTTGGGGAGCGGTGATGGTTTGGCATGTTCATAGGGAGATTTCAATGTGGGGAATAAACTTTTTCTATATCATATAATATTTTAACATTTCCAATCGCTACAATAACTAATAAACTTAATGCCACATTTCTATTAACAAGTGTTGTTGATTTGCTTCAGGCCACGATATACTTGCCCGAGCCAAAAACGGTACCGGTAAAACTGGCGCATATTCAATTCCGGTTTTGGAAAAAATTAATCCCGAATCGAAGGTCATTCAAGCGTTGATCATCGTTCCAACCCGAGAACTTGCGCTACAGACGTCCCAAATTTGCATTGAGCTAAGTAAACATTTGAAGTTGAAAGTTATGGTTACGACTGGTGGAACAGATCTTAAAGACGATATCATGCGCCTTCATGGACCTGGTATGGTTTTCACATTTTATTTTACTGTTTGTATTTTTAATCTTGAGGCCAGATTCACTAACAGTGTAGTCGAATTCTGGATGTAATGGGTGAAACGAGCGAAGCGAAGAATTCTTACAAGCGGGATGTGGTGAAATTTGACAATGTCCGTAGTTGGTTTTTCAGGGTGACACGCATAATTCAACTATGGTTGAGCGGATTGATAAGCTCGATAGCTCATTTGAAACATCGAAATCTCTTTTTTTACCCTTTATGTGCGAAGCCTGATTTCGACATCTTCATCCGAAAAATTAGGCCGAAGGGGACCGAAAATTACATTTCTATTACCTAGACAGCCGATGTAGAAGTCTCAGGTCAGATTGGACTCACATTGTATAACAAAAGTGCCTCTGTTAAACTATATACAACGCTGTTTAAGGATGTGATAATTTGATAAAAATAGGGTTTAAATCAGTCCATGAGATCCGAAATGCACGAAGGGGGTAATGTCTCTGTAACTGTTTAAGCTGTATAGTTGTTAGTTGCTCTCATTTTGTAGAGAAACTTAGCCTCTATGTATCTGCAAATCTATGTATATGTGTTTTGCCGTCGTCATTATTTACGGTGCAGTATTAGGCCGAAACGGTTTTTTGAATTGGGCGCGTGTGATCCAAATATACACGAATACAGTAATATCTCCGCAATCCCTCGCGCTATATGAGTGCTATTGGTCTTTCCAGCTCATCCTCTTATCTTATTATCTGTAAGTTGTGTTGTCACTGTCATTATTTACGATGCAGTGTTTTTTGAATGGAACCATTAGGCCCAAAACACACGAAAACGCAATCTGTTCGCAACCGTTATAGCTATATGGCTGCTATTGTGTTCAGTTTGTAATTAATCCTCTATATATATCTGAACATGCTGTGCTGCTATTTTCACTCTTCACGTTGTAGAACTGTGTCAAAACGATCTTTTGAGTGGGCCCTTGAGTCCCAGGCAATTTTTCGCCAACGCTTAAAGCTATATAAGTGTTATTGGTCTCATTTTATAGAGAAATTTTACCTCAATGTAATGTGCAAATTATGGATTTCTTAATGCGCAATAAACGGTGTATATCTCCCTAAATGTTCTAGTCGAATGACCGGTATTCGAAGTAATTTGTAAGTTGTTGCTCATTATAGCTGAATACGTCCTCTAAATTACATATTCAACACTAGGAATTCACTACCTTGGCAATAAGGCGAGCTAACAGCATATAAACTAGCATAACTGGGATACACATAATGACAGAAGCTTCTGTATCGCGGACCACCATTTCAATACCTTTTTCGATGCTATAGCACGTCTTCCGCAATGTTGAAAACACATCTTTACCTGTTCATAAACGTCTCCAATTAAAATTGTTGGCTCGACTATAGAGCTTAAGTGTTAGTCATAATTTAGACTGCTGAGCTCTCTTCCCATAATGGTAATAAGATATTTATAAAAAGATTGCGATCGTTTTAAGCATAGCTAAAAGCCGAAAACGCCGAAGGTTTTTGATTTTTTCAGACGGAACAGTCGAGACATTTAGAGATAATTTTATGTTGCAGGACGTTCGGGTAGGATACATGAACGCATGAACCGCAAATGTCACTGCTATAATTGCATTCAATAACTCTAAAAACTATCTAAAATCTCGCAAAAGAGGTTGGAACCGAGCGAGCGCGGTTTCATCTGACGTTTTCATTATAATGTAATCACCTGTAACTGGCTTTGTGTTTGATATATATACCGCCGTAAAACCTTTTGAAACCGTGAAGCCATATAGTACTGGTCGGATACGAGATAATGAACCATTTATTCTGAGGCACGTGAAACTTGTAATGTTCTATTTCAAGGCTCATAAAACAGTGCATAACCAAATATGCGTCCGGCAAAATTTTTTCGATTAGTCGTGTTCGCCGATGGTCGTCCTTAAACCCCATGAAAACAAATGAAAAGGCATGATATAATCACTTTGCATTATAAATGACGACATTATCATGTCCAGCTTAGCAACAAAACCTATGTAGACCATTTCTGATTCCTGCACGCAATTTCGTCATCAGTTTCAATCAATTTCATTAATCATAATAAAACAAAGACAGGCTTACTACATTCTGAAAATCGTGTTCGTTGGTCCTGAACCTATTGAATACCACTGCAAACGCATGAACTATCCTGGATAACCAAGCCGTAGTATAGAGCGTATATGCCGAGAAATTCACATAAAAGCAAAGGCACGCAATACGTAACCAAATAACTGAAGAGAGGCGTTATTTCTGGAAATATGGGTCATCGATCAAAAGTCCTCAGGGAAGGCATAAAATATTCGTTCTAAACCACCGCATGCGCATTCCGCATACCAAAAACCTATATATCCCATTCTTGATGACACCACACGATAGATAACGAAGGAAATATTCATGAGGGACTCTACATAACCAAGCCACCGCAGTCAACATACTGATAAAGCTATATATAGATCATACATATGCCGTGCACGCAACATATATCTAATTACCTGAAGATAATCTACATTTTGGAGCTCGAGTTCGTCTATTGTAGTACCCTTAGAATCTCTGAAAACGTATAATATAGTCAAGTTGTACTGCAGATAACAGAAACGCCGTATTCAACGTGTGTGGTAACGTAACAGTTACTCGTTTTTAGGTAAGTAGAAGTAGATAACATGCCGAAATTATCGAAAAATCTATATTTGTGGGGTCGACGATCGGCGTTTCCACTCGTAGAAAATATACTTGGGGGTCTATATACTTCCATGCTCATTCTCGAGGGAAAATCTGGAGTGGGAGAGGCGCGGTGCACGAAGTTTCAATTTCTTGCACATTTTGACCTGTTTTTTTGTGCTGGAATATCGACATTGTTGGTATTATTAGGACGCAGAGTTTTTCTTCAAAATGGATCCTTGGTCCAGCAAATATATTTTGGGTCCAGACTTACAATTATTGGCTTGAGAATTTCACGAAAATTTACACAATAAAGAAACGTAATTACGAAACGCAATTTGACATATTACATAATTACAAATATAAATTATGCTCTGCCTGTCCCAAGCCAGGACAAACGATGAGGGCCATCCGTGAAATCTGCAGCAAGCAACTTTATACATATGTAGGCACAAAACGGCTGAAAGCCTGCACTTTGTAATAGAATTTATTAGCAGACCCTATGTCTTCGAAGCCGAAACTCTCCTAGGTCGAGCAAAAATTGTTTTGGTCCAGACCCACCTGTGGACCAAAAACCTTGATTAGGAGTCATAACTGTCTCATTGAATCACCCAAACCAAAAGATAGTAACAAACTATGCCCCTTTTTATTTTTGTGTGTTCTGAATCAATAACAACAACTGTCTCATTAAATCACTCAAACGAAAAGATAGTATCAATCCATGTGTCTACTTTTTTATTTTTGTGTGTTCTGAATCAACGAATGGGGAATTTTCTGGGGTGTGGTTTGGTGCGAACATGGTAGGAGGGGTTTGATGCGTGAGGAGATCACCAACCATCCCCATAATTGAGAGGTCAGAGGAACTATATCCGGGCGCCCATTGCCCAGGGAGTGTTCGAAAAAGTGTTGTTCAACAAAGTTGTAGATCTCGATGTCGTATAATGGCCTTCATTTTTTGATGCAAAGACTGCGTTGCGAGATTTGGGCTGCGGAACACGCGGTATTGATCAGATTTGGCAAAACACTTTTAAACCCAGTGTTTTTACCATTTGGACCAGAAGTAGGAGCTGCAGCTCTTAGCGTGCAAATAAAATGAAGATCGTCATCACTTTAACTATCACACAAAGCATTTCGTTTTAATCTATCCGCCCGATGATAAGCTGGGAGTTGTACCGATAGGCAAAAAGAAATTTTCATGGTTTTGACCGTAGCGATCTCAGTGGAAACTTGTTCTAACATTCTATATGCGACTAAACTAAAAGGTGAAATTTTACCTTTTCGTGATAAAACGAGCTTTTCGTTTGCCGGAGGTTGCGTAGAGTTTATGCATTTTTATGAGGGTGACCATTTTTCATAAAAGTTCCGCCGCTCTCCAGCGATCTTTGTATATATATGAGAGAGTACCAGCAATTACGGCAAGCTTTGGTTTCCGGTGTCAGCTAATTTTTGCTGGAATCGAAGCACCTGTTTCATGCCTTTTGGATATTATGCTGTAGTTTTTGTACTAGCGTTTGCTACTATAAATCGATTTATTAACAACTTGTATAAATTAGCGACAAAGTGTTAGTGTTGATAAATTATAATGATTTATCGTCATAATGCAAAGACCTAATCATAGGTGCGTGATTACCTTACTATAGATAATTTAAGGCATATATAAAAAATTTTTAGCAACATTTTTAGGTGGCATAGTTTTGGTGAAATTATGATGCTGGACAGTGGTTGCAGCCGACCGGGCTGGACTGACGTTAAACCCTGTCGGACCAGACATGTGGATCAGTTCAGACCGCCAGAATGGTTCTTACTGTAGATTTGCAACAATTTTCTCCTGAAATTTAGTCTTGTACTCAGAGTATCTTTGTAATTCAGTAACATATGTTACGATGACATTTCTCTAAACACGATGTAGCTCAAAACTAGATTTGTTACACTGTTGGATAAACATTATGTTTGTAAACTGAAAATAGATTTTTGACTTAGTTGGTCTGGGCCGAACAAATTTTTTTCGTGTCGCTTCACTTGTGCTGAAATTTCTGTTACTACCGCGACGGACAATTAATTTTATCATCATTTAGGAACTAATGGTACGGGAAATTATTAAATGATTGTTGTATGTGGAGAACCGTCTTTTATTGAAACGCAAAAAACGTAGGTTTTTGAGTTCCGTCAAAAAGCATATCATTTGAGATTGGCCCAAGATTTTAGGGTGTAAATCTTAGCAGCGGCATAGTATCGAAAAATACGGAGTCCTCTCATCGAGATCTATAACTTTGCTGACACTTTTGTCAAAGCAGCCGTTTTCTAGTTATGAGCAAAAATTTAATTATGCCCCCAAATGATATAAATATTAAAACAATTTACAATGTAAGTGTTTTGCTTGCTGGGCGTGAACGATGGTATTACTTTGTTATTTAGCCTGTTAAACACGTTGATTTCAAATTTCATTGTTTAGTCCCGCATTAGACGTACTATTAACTGTGCGGTACGGTTCAGAATAATATATAAAGTTTGAACCAAAACCAAAATGGTCAGAATTTGACAGTTTTCCAATATGCGTGTTTATAATTAGAACTCTTCCATAGGTTTCGCGTGACTGAATACGATAAAAGCAATTATATTTCCGTGGTATGCATCAAATAAAGCAAGTGTTTGGTCCCTGAGACGTAAAATCACTCTTGAAACATGATTTTGTAGAATTTCTTTTTCTTGAAACTATGATTTGTAAATTTATCATTGGAGGGATTTTTTCGTAATGGACACTGAGTTCAGACTGGGTCTGAAGCAGAGTATAGGGTATATCCAAATTATAACAGTTATTAATACATGATAACGCACATTTCGGCACTTAGGCCATTAAGAACAAAATCATGTGGTATAATTACAAAGAAAGAGGAGAAATTAAAGGTATATATTGCATTTGAGAAATAAACATTTAGTATTTTTCCACAATATGACGATTTAAATATATTTTAAATATTTTACGACACAATCTTACTGGGTCCAGCTTGGGCCTGATTTAAGAATGTTGGGCGTTGACCCAAAAAATCCAGGTGCTACTGTTTTGTTGTGTCATTAAACTAGCAGCAGCATTGACGTTAAAGTACGCCGGTGTATTATTGCTATCATGGAACTTCACAGAATCTCAGGGAGCTGAATTATGAACGCCAAAACATTCATTAAGCGCAAACTAGCGATACTATGGTATATACAGTGATGATTATCGTTTCTACTATAACAAAGAGTTAATTTTTATTGTTTTTACTGATTGCCTGTGGAGAACAGTTTTTAATATTCCAAGCGAAGTTATAACAGTTTGTATGTGTATGTAATCTACTAAGCCTATTTTTGCGCTTTATGGTGAAAAAATTGGTAATTTGGCTGTGTATTCCGCAGTTGTCTGCCATCACGATGTATGTTTGAAATGATACAACAATACATTGTCAATATGATTCCAAAGAATTCTTGGACTTTTACGTTTTTAACATGTAAGATTTGACAATATTTTCAGTACAAGTTGTCATTGCGACGCCGGGTCGAATTTATGATCTTATGGACAAAGGTATTGCAAACGTCGATAACTGCAAAGTCATTGTTCTTGACGAGGTTTGATTTTCATTTTCTTATCGTAAAATTTCTTCGATTTCTGTAAAAGGCGTACTGCTTCGGAATGAAATTGGTTCTATCGCTGACAAATTTGATTTTTGACAATGCATAAGATTGATATTACGGAGAGCGTGTGTTCAGCGAAACTAGGTAAAATTCAAAATTGGCTTTCCTTGCAATTGTACTGATTTCCACCCCAGATTAATTATTGTCGACGTCGTGGATCCTTAATGATGTAATGTGACTGAAACGCATATTTCTGCACGGATACGATTACAAAATGGATGAATGATGCATTGTTTTGCTAATGAACAACACTATGTGAACTCTCATTCTATTCGGTAAATATTTGTTCGTTGGATACAGCGATCGTAATCTTTGTTCTTAGAATGAACTGTATTGGTGCATTTGTTCATACCTATAACACCGACCACTTTTCTCACATATTAGCTAAACGAATAAATCAGCGGTGCTACCGAGTATAAAATGAGCACGAGATTGATATACGGAATCAGCATTTCCGTGGCAGAATGGCATTCCGTCACTAATTAAAATTCATCAACCCGAACATTTTACATCATACAACAGGAAATCGGCACCTACAGGGCCCAAGAGATAGCGAGTTTTTTCTTTCAGTATCATTGTTGTATTTTCCCATAAAATTTTTTTTATAAAACTTCGTTGTTTATGCGCTAACACCTTTCATCCAAGTTCATTTTGTAATTATGTGTAGGGGTCATTTCATGAAACCATGTACTTTTGAAACACCCCTTTTTGTAGCCAAAACGAAACGTTTTCGAATGTACAGTGTCTAGACCCCATCCGACGTAAAAACCCTGAATTGTTCGTTCGTTTTTACCTGAAACCTGCGGCAGGGGTCGCAAAAGGTCCCCATGGGGGTCAAATTTTCAAGCCGGACCAAAATGGTCGCCGTCAAGCCATTTGGAGGACTTGCGACCTAAAATTGGTGCAGCTAGACCCTTTTATGGTTAAAAATCGAGCAATTTAGAACAAGCCTATCGCAGAAATTTTTTAGCGCAACGGAGACAGCACCTACAGATAGCATTTTATGCACACAAACCAATCATGAGTGAGAGATGTCCGACAAAAAATTTCAGGCAGATCCTACACCTGAGGTCGGGGGCTATACCTTCCTACAACATACAACGCATGAAACTTTAGCTCCTTCTAAAGATTCTAGGTTTGGTTTAACCGCTACTGGTGTAAAACAAACCTAATTGATCAATGATTAGCATACAATTAGGTGATGATACCAAGGACAATGCGCGCAATAGATGTTCGGACAGGCAGAATCGTTCTCTAGCTGCCGAGTTAATCGCTCGGCCCAATATCATGGTGCGATGATGATAAACTTATATACTAATATTTGTTCGTGCGACCTTCGGTTTCGTTTACTATACATGCGATCGGGGGGCTACATTTTCATTAAAAAATTTTTATACATGGGCCGATTCTAGTAGGGCGTTACTATGTTTCCATTCGGCCTATTGTAAGACTGTATGCTAGATTTGGCTTTTTTACCTTAATTTTCGTAAGGTCGGGACGGGGGGCTACATCTTGCATACCCCATTTTTGGCACTTTATGAACTTCGACCTCATAATCAAAAACACATGGACAGACGCTGTCATTCTTTTTTTCAATAAAATTTGTACTGATTACGATTATCGTTATATAGCATTTTTGGCTCTAGTGTACTTTGACGTTATTTACCAGCGTATGCAAGCTCCCAGATTTGACCAAGTCGGAGGGCCCATAGAATAACCAAAAAATGAGTTGTAAACATCACAGTTTCTGAAAAAATTGAGTTTCCAAGTGATTAACCCCGACTTGGATGCTCCCCGGGCACGGAGTTTGGACGAGTTTCAGAGCCCAATTAAATCAAGCTTGTTATATTAGAAGACATATCTTACTAAACACCTATACAACATTTTAGGCTGACAAATTGCTTTCTCAAGATTTCAAAGGCATTCTTGATCGCCTTATTGACTTCCTTCCGACGAGTCGCCAAATCATGATGTTTTCAGCAACTTTCCCTTACACAGTGGAAGGATTCATGGTTAGTATAGCACAGATTTAATGATATGGGGTTATTGTAAGAATAATATTGCGCACACTTGGATCATTTTTGGAAGAATAATATTGAGCCCACTTGCATCAATTTTGGACATAGTTTTTCTGGAAAAATACCTAACCATCGCTTATTCCTTAGCTTAGTTGTAACAGTATTTTATTGAGTTTGTCGTATCGTAAATTTAAGTTTTGTAGAACCACCGTGAAACAAATCCAGTGCTTTTTTGGGTCATGTATTTGTGAGACAGACATCAGGCAGAGGATTTTAGTGTCAATAAACGTATCGGGAGATAAATTTATAGCATGTGTATTATGAATAATTTAAGGTGCGTCATTGCTACTAAAAACTAGAGCAATTAAATTACCTACGTGTAGTAGAGGAATACAGGCTAGGGCAATGAGCTATTTTTGATGCCTGCGCGAAACCCTAGTGGATGAAGCCTACTTAGATGTCTATATATCTAATGTCATTGTTAAAAATGTTCATATCAAATAGTCATTCCAACACAGAGTGCTGATGCGCAAAGTTAATAAACTGGTAACTTGTCGTATGGGTTATAATTTAGAGTTCGGGGATTAACATTGATGCCTATTTTTGTGTTGTATCTGATGGCCGATTTGTATTCGAACTTATAAATACACGCATTCCAAACAGATTTGTTTTTCACAGTGTAGCACAATGTGGTTGAGGTATGTGGGCCCTTGTGCTGTATGTTACATGTGCACTGTTTCGGGCCACCCATTACGCTAATGAGTATTCATAACTGAAACAGAACTAGCTAAGTTTTCACTGAGGGCGCTTGGGGGTGTCGTGAAAGTTTTTAGCCTGTCGCTGTCATTCACAACTTATCTTCATGTGGATGGATTTCGATAAAAAGTTATTTGTTCAATAGCAAAATTGATGACGATGTCGACTTTGAATGCTAACTGCCCGATCCTATCTCTCATCTTCTGGGCCGAAATGAGATAAACGGGTTTCTATGTTTTTGTCAATTGTGGCCACATGGGTGCCGGTGTTCTGCAAACCATACCTAACGACACAGTCTTCGCATCGATATGTACAGCTTTGCAGTACATCACTTTTGTGGGACCACTCCCTGAATCGTCGACGCGAATATGGTTCGATTTTTTGTTGCTTGCTTTTACCTTAAAAACGAATATCTATTAGGTTATCGTGCTCGCAGGATACCGTGGTTATATGTTATTTCAATTTAAATTTGGCTATGTTTTCGTGGTGTTTCAAGAGTTTTGCGGCCGACGAATACGATTTCCAAAATGTAATGTGTTTTCAGTTGTTTGGTTGTGTATTGCTTGCAGGAAAAGTGGCCTATATAAGCTTTTCTGAACGCTCGTAAACACAATGATTCAGCTATCTTGGGTCCAGCACGCATATTTCGTAGTTTTCGTTGGGTTTAGGGTCAATGGACCTGATTTCCCCAAATAAATTCTGGCCTCAGCAGTTTAGAACTGATCATTTAGAATTTATAGTCTATATAGAGGTTCTTTTTCGGTATGTTGAATACGATTATTTGGTTACACAGAAACCAGCACGAATAATCAATGAACCCGATTTCATGAATATAGTGTTTCTTCAGTAGTTTGGTTATATACGTATGGGGCGCCAGGAATAGTCTATAAATAGGTTGTTCGTATGTTACATCATATGATTGCTTGGATAACTGGTGACCACCACGAATACTTCATGTTTTGTCAGTTGTTTCTGGTGAATTTAGGGTCAACAAGCTTTTAGGTTTTTCAATGAGTTTAGGATTCCGGAGGTTTTATGGTCAAAAACTGCCTGTTATAGGTGTTTACACAAATTGACAACTTATAAATGAAGCGACGTTCGCTCCTTTGTACCCTTCAATGCGGGATATTAGTTACAAATTTCTGCATACGCGCACAATATTATATGCATTATTGTACCAATGGTAATGGGCTAAACCCAAACTAGGACGTTTCTCGCGTATGCATACTTGGTCCATGCATTACTATTTCTACTATGAGGTAATTTTTAAAACAGAAGTGTCTGTTTCAGTAGAACGTAAAGTGCTATGTTTGGAAATTAAGCTAGTAGTATTCTTTTGCGTTCTGAAATGTTTGACTGAATATATTTATAAGTATTAGATGTTTCACCGCGATCGTTGGGTTTGTCCTGTATATTAAACATTTGTAATGCGTAACATATTTTACAATACTTAGTTTAACCATAATACTATCTACAGTGTTATAGCGTATCGATTACACGTTGTCATTGAAGCTGTTTGTCTTAAGTTCAGGCATTTCAGAACCCATTATTGTATATTTCAGAAACACAGGAAAACGGTTTTTGCTAGTATATTCAAATTATAGAGCGGTGTGCTGTCTGTGCTTTTCTGAACGTTTTGCTTCCACTGCTTGCAAAATTTAGAGTTGAGCGTATTTTAATTTCCATCGGTAAATTTTTTTCTGATGACATTTTTCTAAATTCTAATTATGAACCCAAAATATTTGATAAAACATGTATAAATTTGCATCAATATCGAAAATACAGATGATCCGCATTTCCGTAGCATTAAATCTCTTTATTAGTGCTTAATTTAACTTTATCTATTGGTCATGAGTGCATATATTCGCGCGAACAAAAACTAACCAATGAAAAAGTACCGATTGAGAGTTGAACACAGCGCCTCTGGATTGATAGGACGACGCCTTGAACCGCAAGACCACGTTTGCAATAAGATGTACTGCATTACACGAGGCTCTGCATTCGCTGAAAATTTTGTCATGGGGCATTTTGCGAAGAAAAAACGGTTAAAAATCGTCTCAGAACACTGTTAAAACGCTTTTGATGGAGAGAAAAGCTATTTTGAAGCAAATTTTGACAAAATTTGCAAAATATTTGGCTTCAGAACAGAATTTTGATCACATTTTATGTGGTGGAACATGTTCTAAACCCGGGGAACCGAAAAAATGCCAGGCCTTCCACCCTCCCCCTCCAATTTTGACAACCCAGTTACTTTTAGGGTTGTTTGAACTATGATGCCCGTTTCCCAAAGTGTTTTGAAATGTCGCAGGTAACCTAAGAAGAGCGGACAGAACATAACTATTTGCCGCGCCACAGTGGTAATAACGGATGCCCGATACAGTACGCAAAACGGTTACACATCTAATTGTGGAAATTGGATCACATTTTATATTATCTTTCATGTGTCATTCAAGATTGTTGAATTGATAAAAAATAGATTGTTGCAGAAGTTCCTGATTATACTCAGAAGACGCTCTGCAGCACTTGGATATATTGATAGTTTCTAGTAGTTTGGGTAAACAAAACGGTTATTAGCTTGAGCTGCTACGGATTCGTTAGTGATTAAAAGTTTTATTTATATTTTATAATGAAAATATAGGCATCTTATAAATCTTAACAATATAAAAAAGGATACATCTAGATTACTACGATATTGTGAATGTGGCACTTTGTTCCACCATATTTGTTATTAAGAACAGATCTGAAGTAATTGAGGTGACATTAGAATTGCTGTGACATTGATATGATTGAAATAAATGATGTATTGTAATATTTCTAGGCAAATATATATCAAGCGTTGGCAGGTAATACAAGACTATTCAGGATCACATCATAAGTTCATCAAATTCAGTATGGACTTTAGTACAGACTATACTTCTATAAGGAAGTTAAATGTTAGACGTATAGACAGGAAATGATATCAAGACATAATCCAAGAAAGTTTTGTTGAGTTAAGGCATGATGTATTTTTAAAGTCGCCATTTGGAAGAAAGCGGTTCCAGCTGGCCTCTGCACGGTGGCACAAAAAGTTATTAAAATTCCCACATCTTGTCAGAGACCGCGCCTATTAGACATATATTACCGCTAGCAAATACGTACATTTTGATTTTGTTTATAATAAACATATATATGCATTTTAATTTTGTTTATATATAGCTAGCTGTTTACTATACGTACATATTGCTAATCGATATGGAAAAATCTTTTATGAAAGCTGTACGTTAACTTACGATTATGTGCAACAAGCCTTGTATATACTATACTGGATGTGATATCGAGATCCGTAACGATCTATGTATTTGCTGTTTTATATTGTAAAAGTAATCGGTAACCGTCATTAGAGTTGTGTCGCAAATTGTATTTTAGTTCATACCGAGAGCAATGTATTTATTAGCTGTTTTTGTACTATAAAGATAACTGGATTTTGTGCTAGTTTTATTTTTAAAGAAAATTGACGACAGGTTTATCAAAGTAATGAGTTTATAAAGAAGTTTTCCAAGTTGCGTTTAACGTGAGTGCGAAAACTGAGTCAGGTCACTTCAAACAGTTTAGTAGCAGAACAAACTGATAGCCGACAATCAGCGTATCGGGGATTGCATCCGGTGTTAAGATCATCATAGCGAGCCCGAAACTTAGGCATTGGCTTACCGATTGCCAGTTTCTCAGTTATATATCACTTATAAATACAATACAGCACAGAACGTTTGAATAAAACATATAAACGATTAACTAGCTTTTAGTTATGTTTTAGACTAGCAGTGTAATTTTTTTTAATAATACCTAAAATTTCATGAATTCTAAGCCAGATTATATAGAACGTTTAAACCAATACATCAACATAATCAAATATATTGCATTATTGATAGTTCTCCAGTTTCCCTGGTCGGGTTAAGAACATAACACACATAAGTGCAACAGATTTTGTTTTATTCCAGCTGCAAATCTATCTTGTCGTCTCGTATGCAGTGCTATATTTATCATATACATAAATTTTTACATAATGACTACTTATTTTTAATGCTCTAGCATTCTAACTTAAGCGCAAGTTGCAAATTCGCCTATTTTATCGACACTAAGCAGGCAAGAGGTCAGCAGATAACTCATTGATGTTTGTGGAATCGTAGAAACCATCGCTGCTGCATTATAATTCGCATTTAAACCTTCCAACAACAGCGACGTTCTAACAGATACGTACGTTGTTTATATAAAGCAGCAAAAACACATTAATAAATGTCCATATGCTATATATAAAATAAGCACTTTTAAATATAATAATATCTATATCAATTAAATTGATACTTATAAACGTATACACACAAATATACGGTAGACATATCTTGACTGGTTGCAAAACAATGTGTAAAATTCTATAATTTGTTATGATCAATTTTGCTCTATATAATTAGCAGGGAATAACCGAAACCAGCAACCGGAACCGTCCATTTAAACCGGATGCGGAACCGGAACTGGAACCCGGTCTTCGAAATTTATATATAGTAAAACAGATAATGGAAGAAATGAAGGTATAATGGATTTAAAATGCATTAAAAATAGCTTTTACATTAAACTTAATGTATTGCGATGGTATTATTGCCTTTCTGAAACTTTAAAGAGACTGAGGAAGCTAATAATGTTTATTTATCGATGAAATATGTCGGTTTTTGGACATTCAGAGCAAAAAATGTCTTCCACTATACACCTTTGCGTATACTGCGTCAAATCGAATATGCTTGCAAAGCTTGGAGCGCAGAATACACACTTTCGCTCTGTCTCCAGTCGCCTCCCTTTACTGCACATACGTTTGTTGCATGTTCTTCGGAAGGAAACTTAAAATTATTGGTTTATATGATTTTAAGAGAAATTGATAGAAGGTAATTTTCTGATCAGTGGTCAGCGACACTATTTAGTCTAGCGTTGGACAAACAGTGCTCATAATGATGATAACTTTCTAATCAGAATGCTATAAATGAGACACACTGTGATTCTGCTCGCACAGTTTCAATAAATACAGTTCATAGCCAAGATAGCAGTTTCTAGATGCGTTGCAGATAACGTTAGTTTACTTTAATTTAGACTGATTTACCAAGTTTACAAGCGCACTGGCGGGTGCTTGACGCAATTTATGTTAGCCAAGCATACCCTAAGTACTTCTGCGTAAGCCATACTCTGTTACCGAGTTGGACCGGTTTAATTCAAACGTATCCCACAGACTTCTGGATGTGTAAAATAGCTGCTACAAGCATCGACCTGGCTTTGATTTAACAAACTCCTGCAGGTAATTACGAAAAATCCCTGCTCAAATTATGTGCCCTACTTACGTTTCACACGGCAAATTGGTTAGTTAATCTTTTCTTTTGCTTGGTTGTATTGGAGCTTGATCATTGTGTAATATATATTAAATATGTTTGGATTACAGGATGAAGCAAAAAACTTGGAAAATTTCAAACAAAATTTTTAAACCGGAATTCCGGTTCCGGTACGGGTTTTGCCCTTTGCCGGAACCGCAACCGGAACACGATTTTCGCCGGAACCGGAATTCCGGTTACTCCCTGATAATTAGGTTCTAGTTTTGATAGCTTTTTGACTTTCGTATTTAAACTCGTCTTGAAAATGATAGACAGTCTATATTGAACTGTGGCGAATTTTCAAATTTTTTTACATATAAGGTTTTGCTTGTTGGGAGTGTATTTAACGCTTTGCCTATAACGGCTTGCAGAAGATTCATAACGCCTTGACTATGAAGAATTGCCGTGTATGCTGTTCAAGTAATATGTCTTTATTTTAGTTTTCACAACTGCTAGTTGCTGATATTTTCCGCAGCAATTTAACTACTAAAATTAGTTTTAGGAATAAAGATCTATATATATATATATAACATACGTACCTAAAGCTATACATATTACATGGAAAATGTAACCGACGAGCCGTTCTGGATGGTTAAGGAGAGTGGACGTACTCTAGAAACGCTTAAAAATGTTAAGCTTTCTAAACTGGAAGTTACACAATCGTTGACAAAGCCCGGCCGCAGGCGCAAATTAGACAGCGTTCCTCAAATACCTGAAGTCGCTACTGAATTTATACACAAGACTGGTTTTTAGGCCCATAAAGCAAGAAGCGTACGGGCGCTTGTGGATCCCGTCACGCCGATGTCCAGGCAAAATTGTATAACAAATTAGCTAGGCTTAAAAAAGACGGCATTTGTAAAACGACAGTTCATCATTTAATTGAACGAACCGCCAAATAAACCATAGGCTTCGAAACGATATAAATCAGTTGTAAATGCTAAAGTTCCTTGTAAAATGAACCAAGCATGACACATTGATGCTGACAGTCATATCTACTTAGCGCGAATAAAGTTGGTGAGGGAAATGGCCGCATATTACTAGAAAGATGCTTTATTTTTTCATGTGATAACAAAAATAAAGTAAATGTAGGAACTATAGCTGTTTTAAGCACGCATAAGATTTAAAAATTTTTTTCAACATCAGATAACCCTAATTATTCTGACCACGACTACTCTATTCCTGGCTACAAAATTACCTCAATGGGATACATGGCGTTACCCTGTGCCACACGTCCGAATACAAATGTAGATAATCGTAACAGAATCCGTATTAAATATCCGCATACAGGGCCACTTATTGTTAATCGCGCATAAAAGTTTCATGGTTCGACAGTTGCTCATGATTTTATTGATCTTGCTTTGGTAAATGCGGTTGTGATCTATTTTATGGTTTCTATCTCATCGTTCGATAATTTTTCTTCGGGAAAGATATTGCGTTAAAAATGCATAAATCGCTTTTATACTGAATAGTATTGCGTCACGTACATAGCAATTTTGGACATTACGTTTCACCAAAGTGTGAAAAATAGATCAAATCTGTCGAACACTGGTTATATCAAGGACGATATGAGGTAGGCTATTTTGGAGACTGTTGCTTGACGTTGCGGACCGCATTTTATTTACAATTTGCATTATACATGGAACTCTTTATTGAAATGGCGTCACAAACAGCTCGCGCAGTGTCATAATCGCCCTAACGTGTCATACTGATTGTGCACATAATGTATTGAGAGTAAATTAATCAATTTCACATAGTTTTCAATTAGTACAAGATACTAAACGTCCGGTTATTCGCTAATCCGAAGGTTAGAATTTTCTCTTTGATTTTGCAAGAAAATTGCCGTTCTACTTTCTTAGTACATGTGTTATACTTACGCAACTCTTGGTTGCCATAGTTAACAGCAAATAACATATTCTTTAGTTTTTGCCACCAAGACATTGCGAGACTTCGCCACTGTTGTTGAAATGTTATATGCTAATTATAATGCAATAACGATGGTTTGCACAAACATCAGTGAGGTATCTGATGACCTCTGCCCTGCGAAGTGTCGATGAAATAGGTGAATTTCCAACTTTCGCTTCAATTATAATGCTACTCCAGTGACAATAAGCTGAAATTATTTGAAAGAACTTATGTATATATATGATATAAATATAGCACTACATACGAGACGGCAAGATACGATTTGCAGCTGGACTAAAACGAAATGTAGTTCACGTATGATAGAACTTTATGTTTTTGGGCTGGCCACGAAACTGGTGAACTGTCAATAACACAATGTATTTGATTAAGTTGTGGCACTGGTTTAAAGGTGACATATAATATGGCTTAGAATAAAATTTTGCTTAGTAATGAAAAAAATTGAACTGCTGCCTAGCCGTAGTCGAACGTAAGTAAAAGCTAGTTTAATCATTTATATGTTTTATTTACACACTGTAAGCGGTTTTGTATTTATAATTAACATGTAACTGAGAAACCGGCTGTCGATAAACCCAATGCCTAGGTTTCGGGCTCGCTATGATTGTCTTAACACCGAATGTAACCCCGATACGCGGACTGTCGGCTATCTGTTTGTTCTGCTAATAAACTGTTTGAAGTGACTTGACTCTGTTTTCGCATTCATGTTAGACGCAACGTGGAAATCTTGTTTATAAACTCATTCGTTTGATATACCTGTCGTTACTTTTCTTTAAAAATAAAACTAGCACAAAATTTACGACAAAACTCTAACGAACAATTACCAATTATCTTTATAGTACAAAAACAGTTAATAAATACATTTCTACGGTTATCGGTATGAACTAAAATACAATTTACGATACAACTCTAATGACTGTTACCAATTATTTTTACAATATAAACATCAAATAAAGAGATCGCTGCGGATCTCGATATATCACACCCAGTATAGTATATACAGGCTTATTGCACATAATCATACGTTAACGTACCGCTTTCATAAAAGTCGTTTCCATATCGATTAGCAATATGTACGTATAGTAAACAGCTATATATATAAATAAAATCAAAATGTACGTATTTGCTAGCTGTAATATGATATGCCTAATAGGCGCTGTCTCCAAGTGTTATATTGAACTGGGTATGAACTAAGATACAATTTGCGATACAGCTCTAATGGCTGTTACCAATTATTTTTACAATATAAACATCAAATAAAGAGATCGCTGCGGATCTCGATATATCACATCCAGTATAGTATATACAGGCTTATTGCACATAATCATACGTTAACGTACCGCTTTCATAAAAGTCGTTTTCATATCGATTAGCAATATGTACGTATAGTAAACAGCTATATATATAAATAAAATCAAAATGTACGTATTTGCTAGCTGTAATATGATATGCCTAATAGGCGCTGTCTCCAAGTGTTATATTGAACTGGGTATGAACTAAGATACAATTTGCGATACATCTCTAATGGCTGTTACCAATTATTTTTACAATATAAACATCAAATAAAGAGATCGCTGCGGATCTCGATATATCATATCCAGTATAGTATATACTGGCTTACAACAACAACAAGTTTATTGGCAAGAAGATTATGTTATACACCAAGAATACAGGCAAAACAATGCACGATAGAGAGAAAAAGATCTTCAAGACAATAAAACAGAGACAAGAAAGGGGTAAACCGCTTACATCGGTCTACAGGTTTCGGTCGTAGCTCAAAAAGTTTCCTAAATCAATCATGTTTAGCTGATTAGAAAATAATTTAGCATTGCTTGCATTTATACATGGTTTGCCATTGATGCTGTCAGGCAAACTATTGCAAACATTGATATTCCTATGAGAAAAACTGTGAGATAGTATGTTACGCTTGAATTTCGGCGTACGTAGCTTTTTGGAGTTTCCGCAAGTTTGGGATGAATTTGCGAATACAAAAAAAATCGTTAGCAGAGATATCAATTTCGTCATTGCATATTTTAAAGATCATGGAAAGATCGCATTTTAAACGTCTAAGTTCTAGTGGCTCAAGATTTAAGGTTTGCAAACGATTAGGGTAAGGCGGACAATCGGTTTTTGTTCTATAATAAATACGACGCGTGTAGTAACGCTGTACGTTTTCAAGCAGGTCAATATCACACAAATAAACAGGAGACCATACACAACTGGCGTATTTTAATATAGGTCGTATATATGCACAGCACGCACGCACTAAAATAGAAGTATCAGACGTGTGAAAACAACGAAATAACATGTTACAAATACGATAACTCTTTTTTGCGATTTCCTCATAGTGTTTTTTAATCTTTAGGTCTTTTGTAATAGTAACACCTAAATCTTTCATACATTCTACACTGGGTAAAATTGATTGTGAAATGTTACACTCAGTTTTAGGGTTATTCAAACCTATATGAAGAACTTGACACTTTGATGGTGATATTTTAAGCTGCCATTTCTTCGCCCAATTGGCTACTATGTCAAGTGATTTCTGCATGTTTGATCTTGCTAAATCACTATCGTTTTTGGAAAAATGTGTGTACCGTTTGACATCGTCAGCAAATATTTTACAAACTACATTATGGAAATTACAAAATAATAAATCATTTATATACAACAAGAATAGAGTTGGTCCTAGAACACTACCCTGAGGAACTCCAGAACCCATTATTGCACATAATCATACGTTAACGTACCGCTTTCATAAAAGTCGTTTTCATATCGATTAGCAATATGTACGTATAGTAAACAGCTATATATATATATAAATAAAATCAAAATGTACGTATTTGCTAGCTGTAATATGATATGCCTAATAGGCGCTGTCTCCAAGTGTTATATTGAACTGGATATGAACTAAGATACAATTTGCGATACATCTCTAATGGCTGTTACCAATTATTTTTACAATATAAACATCAAATAAAGAGATCGCTGCGGATCTCGATAGATCACATCCAGTATAGTATATACAGGCTTATTGCAAGTATATACAGACTTATTGCACATAATCATGCGTTAACTTACCTACTTTCATAAAAGTCGTTTCCATATCGATTAGCAATATGTACGTATAGTAAACAGCTATATATATAAACAAAATCAAAATGTACGTATTTGCTAGCTGTAGTATGATATGTCTAATAGGCGCTGTCTCAAGGTGTTATATTGCTGACACGATGCGGGAATTTCAATAAATTTTTGTGCCACGCGTGCAGAGGTAACCTGGAACCGCTTTCTTCCAGCTGGCGACTTAAAAATGCATCATGCCTGAATTAAATGCACATTGACCACTGCGAGCAATTAGAGTTTGCGATCGCACTGATAAGTGCTATACTTATGACAACAGAGAACTATTGTGCATATGAGGGCACATAAACATTTGTAAATTGTTGGTGGAATGATGACTTAGGGAGACATCGGACAAAGGTAGAGAAGTTTTACAGGATGGCTATGACAGTATGGAGATTACAGAACGTGGAAATAAAAGACTGTTAGAGAGAAAAAGACGGCCATGGAGTTCTTTTTCGACTTGATGCATAGGAATTCAATATTTAATAGGCTAGATAAAATATTTGGCAGAAATAATCAGACGATTTTGGGACAGCTTAGGTGCCCTAATTGTTGCTACACTGAATGTGATAGATGTTTTGAAATTACTTCTACGTTCCAGGCTCTATCCCCTCTGAGGACGTAACTGAACAATCTGAGCATCATGGAGGCTTCAAGCCCCAGGCCCTGACAGTATTATTCAAGTTTTCCTGGAATCTGGAGGTTCAGCGTTACTTATGGCTTTATAAAAGATTTTCAAAGCTAGCCTAGGACTTAATCATATAGTAGTCCTATGGAACAGCCTAAAATTGTCTTAATCTCTAACCCGGATTAGACAATTATAATTAAGACATTTAGAGCTATTAATTTGTCATCTATTTTAATGAAAACTCTTGAACGTTTGGTGGCTGATCATATAGTATATGACAGACTAAGTAAGTTCAAATTACATGGAAATCAACATGCCTATCAGGAAGGAGGAAGCACTATTTCTGTCCTTCAGTGCACTACGGCATGGATTGAGCAGGAAATGGTTTCTGAAAAATTTATTTATGCAGGTTTTCTTAGATATTTCTGAAGCATTTGATTGCACCGAATTACAGGTTATTTTAAAAAGTGTGGATGAATTTGGTATTCCGAATATCATCAACAAAATATGGATACATGAACTATCGAAGACAAGGGTGTTGTTATAACGGAAAAAGACTGGCCATGCTATCAGTCACAGTTACCAGGTATATATTTCCCCACGGAGGAGTTCTTTCGCCTGTGCTCTGGTGCATCGTAGTAAATGATATCATTAGCAGACTTAATAGTAACCGTGTCTTGTGTATATACTACTCTGACGACGTTGTGCTATTGACATCCTCTAGATGTCAGGACCATTTGCAATATACTGCACCCATCTTTAAGTGCACATCATGTGCGGTATTGTGCCAGAGGCCTCTCTGTTAATGAGGGAAAGTGCAAGGGAGTAGTTTTTACAGGAAAAGGAGAACGGATGGTCCAATGGATATTCGAATCGGGGCGAAATTATTCCATTGGACGACAATGCTAAATATCTTGGTCTGGTGTTACATTAGGGTTTAACTGGAAAAACTCATACTGAAGAATCACGGATTAAGGCCTTTAGGATTATTTTTGCTATTACAAGATTTATTGGAAGTAGCTGGGGTCTGCGCTCTCAAGCTATCCATTTTCTTTATAAAACAGTAGTTGTCTTTTTAACACATTTTTATGGAGTGATATGTTTGCTGGCACAGGATTGAATTATTTATTTACTCTACAATGTTAGAAAGGGTTCAGGCTTTGGCTTGTCGTATGGTCATTGGTGCATTTAAATTCACACCGGTGCGCGGCATTGAGCTATTTTATATATAAGGAAAGATGGTTTGGATGTGCTTTGCTATACACTGGCTCGGCCATTGATAATGTTACCAGACGCTGTGGTGCCAGCATTTATACACCAGGCAGGGTAAAGGAATCACCTCTTTTATGTAGTCTCACTACTGTTTTCAGGCAGAGGTTCTGGTCAGCGAAAAATGTGCCATGATAATAGATAATTTTTGACTGAAAAAGACATTTTTAGTGATAGCAGAGCAGAAGTGCTAGCTTTCGGGCAAAGACAGGTTAAGTCTGTGCACTCTAGGGAGTGTAAAGTGGCTAAACAGGATAGGTCGTAATAATGTGGTTACTCTGGGTTGGGTTAAAGGCCACTCTGGAGCGAAAGGTACTGGAATAGCGGATAATTAGCCAGATACGGGTCTAATACCATGGCATAGGGACATTAACCTTATGCTCCTATAAGTGTTTATGTACTTAACATGTGGCTGGAGGAAAGGTCTTTTACAGAACATAACATTAGGTGGACTCATAGCAATGTTTGCAGACATACAAGTGTGTTCTTTGATAAACCTGACAAACTTAGATCGAACTTTCTTTGAAAGCTGAATTAGGATCGATGCAATCGAAAATTGCAATACAGTTTTTGACAGGACACGGGATTTTTAACTTTCATTTATATAGAATAGGATTGTCAGACAATAATTTGTGGAACTGAACCAGCGGCTGCAATGCATCTGATAATGGACTGCATGCGTTCTTAACGGATTTACGAAAGACAATCTTTCGGACAGAGACATGAAAGTTGGAGGATGGACATAATTTAAGCTTATCCAGAATTGTTGGATTTGGGATATATTGTAGACTGGAATTTAACTTGGATGTGGAGTACTGAAAAGGGCCTTTATCGCTAATCAGGATTTGAAACCCGTTTTTTGTTTACGAAACTAACTAAATAGTGTATTACAATATCTATGTAAGCCACCAAGAGCAGCAAAATGATAAAGAAATAAGATAGTGTTAATTAATAAAGCTGCAAAACTAGCAGCAACGTGTTGAGACCATTGTACATGTTGAAAAATGATTCCGAGTTCTCCATGATACAGCTAGTGACTATATTGGGGAGCAGTTTATTATATTAGTCGGCTTGTTGATGTTGAGTGTTTCGAAGGCACATAAGGCTGCGTTGTAATTGAACCGAATCAGTAAACGGCGCTGTTAATTTGTACAATAGTAAGATGTAACTGTAGGTTCCGCATTCATAGAAAGTCGTGCTTACTTATATAAGTAAAATAATTGTTATCCTCGTAGAGATCGTGAATTGGCTTATAAAACGAGCAGCATAGGTGTACGCATCCAACTTTTGATGTATCGTTTGCTGAGTATCACGGTATTCAAGCTGGTAGCTAAGGATTCCTTTTCGATCATATATAGTGTGTGTAAACTGTGAAATAATTTAAATAAATATTTGTTTTTAGAATAAGCATATGGACAAACCGTATACAATTAATCTTATGGATGACTTAACCCTGGTTGGCGTAACACAATTTTATGCTTTTGTACAAGAACGACAGAAGGTTCACTGCCTGAATACGTTGTTCCGGAAGGTTAGTAATATTTTATGGACTGTAAAATTACTAGTTAAAGCCACTTCGGCGAATTAATTTGTTTTGCTCATTGCTTTAGTAAAATAATATGTCACTTGAGAAATAGGTTTGTAACAAATTTTTCAGTGTAAGTGAGCATTATAGATACGTGGTGCAGTGGTCATTGCCACAGAACCGACAACTTTATGTTTACTTCTTTTCCAGTATAGCATTGAGTTATTTTTATTGCGATATTGAACACCAACCTTTTGCTAAACGTTGTGCTCTTTTAATTATTTTTTAAATTCAATTCGACGTGGCGAATTATATCTTTCTTGATATGTTTTTTCTTTTTGACACTTTCACCGTTTGCCAAAAGGCTTCAGTTTTATAGCCTACATTGATTCGCTGGGACCGTCGGGTGTTCGCAATTTTTAGAACCATTTTGCTTACTTCTAGAAAACAGTCGTTTAAAGCATGGCAGGATATATTATGATTTTTGGGTGTTTATTTGATATTCACAATAAACATTATACAAAGCTTGAATAGTGTCTGTGTGCCAACAATGCAATAACATTAATTTGATGTGTCTTCCGTTCAGCAAGTTCAAAAGTATTATAGACATAGGTATAGGCATAGGCGTCGATACGGGAGTTACCCCCTTCTCTAAGGGTGGGAACCTTATTCTAGCTATATTTACCCCCTGGTGGCTCCGCACCAATCGATCGAAACGAAAAACTGTTTTTTCGAAAATAAATTACGTTTGCAAAATTTGCTATTTTGGACCTGTCCAAGATACTCCCATAGGCTCCAATAGAAGATAGTTCCCTGTGACTTAATTTTCTACATCGGGATAATAATTATCAGCCGTCGAGCAACTGGATTTTAACAATTTATTCTCCCTCTAGCTTTGTATTTATGGTTATGAGTTGCCATTTTTCGAACGTTTAACCGTTTGTGCTAAGTTTAGGATAATAGTTTTATTCAATAGTGATAGCTTGATTGTTGGCTAGGTTAGATCGTCTGGAATGGTTTATAGCCGTAACTTGATTTGTCTGCCGTCTTACTGCACTTCTTCGCATTTTATTTTATGTGGTGAGAAAATTATCATCGGAATTGTTTCCTATAAATAACTTTTCCTCTGGGAATTTTGGCCATTTCAGTCACGGAAATTTATGAGTTTGTGAACTGAAATTTACATTATGTATTGTATGGATGCATCTGGACAGGATTCGAAATATCGTGCTACTTCTCTAGGTACTTAAATACTACTTTGTTTTCAATATGAGTACAGAAGAGTTCTACCGTCGGGCTTTTTTGTATAGTGGAGACAGAAGGTGACCGCTCTTTGGCTGGCCCTGCTATACCATTCTTGACTTCCAGAACAACAATTTTCACTAAAATATTGCCCAATGATTGCACATTTCTTAAATTTTCGCAAAAAAATTTCTATATTTGCAGATTCATGGGCATTGGACCTGGTTACGGCTTCCTCGTACACTCAGTTAAAGGGGAGACCTTCCGTTGGTCTCTGATCCCTAGTCTCAGATGCCTAGAAACCTATGCCGTACCAGTAAGGTTTCTTAAGTACTCCCGGCCTGGTAAAAAGTGTTTTTCGTAGTAATTTCGCCTGAAGAAGTACAACAGGAACCGGTAGAATGGCAGTGGGTTTTGCTTGGGCACCCTGAATAATTTAAGTGCGACTAAACTTAAAATGATCCCGGCAGCCATCCTATTTTGCTGGCCTGTTCACAGTGAGGGGTGGGGGGACCCCCTTTCCAAATCCTGCGTGTTCGTGAAAGTTCCCCCGTGTCCGTCAGCAGCCGCCCGCCCCTCCACTCGGCCGAAACTCCCCATGTTGAACTAATTTCAAAAATTTTTTATGTGTAAAAAATTTATGTTTTATGTTTGCAAATTGTTTTTTAAACATTAATTACCACTATTTATAATGTTAAATATCGTTTTTAGCTTGAAAATGCATTCACGGTAGTAAAAATGCATAAAAATATGGAAATATTTATCGTTTTAAGCAAAATTTATCCCCCACTTTTCGGAGGGCTGTGAACAGGCCAGTTTTTTGGATAAAATTCGTTAAGGAACGCGTTTTGTTCGATTGAAATTCGACGTAAAACCGTTCGCGAACGCTGCACTCGCGATTGAAATCTATCCATTTTGTGTTCGCGAAAATTGAAGTAAAGTTACCCGAATGTGTGAGAACGAAAATTTGTCGATTTGATTGTGACGTCACTTTTGCATTAAATTTGTTCGCCAACACTGTATAATCCGAATTTAAATGATAATACATTAGGGAACATAATTTCAGAAAACTGAATTCGCCAAAATTCTGTTCGAACACAAGGTCTAATTTCTTGCACGTGATTTGATTTTGGCCAATTTTCGGTTAGCGAAAACCCGAATGAAATTAAGCCTGTTTTCCATAACAAGGGTTTGCGATTCGATATCGGTCATGACAGAATAGGATGGTTGGCGGGGTCACCTTAAGTTTACTCACGCATTATGGTACCTAGGGTAAACACATTGGTTATAATGTATGCACATTGCTACACTCCGATTAACACTGTAACTCGGAAATTGCTTCGCACAGTATACCGCTATCCACACCTAAATTGATAACTGAACACAGTTTCAATATAATATCGAACTTATGTTTTGTCTTTGCTACCCACCGCTTCACACTGTAACTAGTATTTAGCAGGCGACGGTGACTCGGAGGGAGCGCGGGTTCATGTGTAGTTGTGAATATGTCATCACCTGTAACATGCTTTATGATTGATGTATTTACCGCTTTAAAAGTTCTCAGCTCGTGAACTCTTGATGTTGGTCTGATAAGAGTTAAGTAACACCACCTTTTATGCATATCGCGAAATTTATAATACCTGATTTGAGGCACACAAACAACGCATAACGAAATAAGTGACTAGAGACGAAATACTTCCGGAAATTCGTATTCCTGAGTGGACTTTAAACTACTTCTATCCTTGAATAATATAATAGTCGCGTTGTATTTTTGTGAACGTACCATCGCTTTCTTGGTGCTGAAAAACCCGTATATACCGCTCCTAATAGCCTGAAAGCAAAATATAAAACATCAACTGAAATTCTGGAACTCAAGTTCTCGACCCCAAAGCTACTGACAGCCCATAAAGAAGTATGAAAGATGGTCGAACCAAACCGTCGTATTCAGCGTATCAAAAACCAACTGTATGAAGCATTCTTGATGCCCTGCACTCAGTACATAACCGAAAAGCTGAAAATAAACTACAGTCACGGACAAAAATATGTGCACAAAAAAACGAACGCGAACGAACGTAAATGTAAGCAAGCGTTATAACGTTCGTTTTTTGTTCGTTTATGTGTGTGCATGACTGTATATTCTAGATATCGGCTCATTGACCCTAAACGCAATGAAGAGCTCTGACAAGGCATGAAATATGAGCACTAGACTTCAAAAAAGTGTCATTCAGCGAAGTTGTAGTCCTGGATGAGTTAATTCTGTCCGATAATCTCCGTTTTTCCGGTCGAAGCCTATATAGCAAGATATTGCGTGCGAAACGCTTGTACTTGTATGGGTAGATTTGGTAGAGAATACTTAAAAACAGCTTTTGACATCTTGACTCGGAAATTGGCTTCGGAGCTGTTTTTTTCGTTAGCGCTTTTACCCTCTCGCTTCGCTTGCTCCGTTTCAATTAATCCTGGTAAGATGTTCCGCAGTTTACGCCGAAATTGATATTCGCAAGCCAGGGTTTTTTGCGTTTTTCTTAGTGCAAAAACACCTAAATTTCAAAAAACACAAAATTGAGCACACATAAACTGTTTAATTAAAAGGCTACAAAAACATCTTCTTATGCTATAATAAGGAACCTAAGTCTATAAATCCTGAAATATGAAATAATTAGTGCTAAATATAACTGATTGGTCCATTGTATAAATATATGACGCATGCATTAATATAAAATTGCTAGTAGTCGGTTAATTGTCATTGCTCGACCTTTCCTGTAACACTAAAACATGGTATTTGGGTATTTGCGGATTAATTAAAAAACACAGGTAATTAAAAACACACCTAAATTTTAAAAAACGCATTTTAGCACAGCACGAATTTTGACAAAACCCTGTAAGCAGACAGTTTAAATGCAATACAATTTATATACTAGTGAAGCTCGCTTGCGAGCCAGAATTCGAGTGGTGAGAACAATCCCCCGAAGCAGAAGTGTGAAAAATATTTGCCACACAATATTCTTGACACTCGCAATGAGCTTCTCGGCCCAGAAAACCCCATATCCGACACTAAAACCAACAATAAACACACATTCAGGTGCTTTTCCCACGACTTTTCGATTTCGAAAACGTCATTTTTTATGCCAAGTATGAAGCAAAAGTGTAAAAAATATTTGCACAACAATATTTATAACACTTGCAATGAGTTTATCTGCCCAGAAAGCCCCATATAAGACACTAAAAGTAACAAAAACACACATTTAGGTGCATTTTCCACGACTTTTCACCAAATATGAAATTTGGCGCCAACTATAAGCTTAGACTCCAGATTGGGAA
This sequence comes from Trileptium ribeirensis, assembly GCA_030248225.1. Classification (NCBI taxonomy): domain Eukaryota; kingdom Metazoa; phylum Nematoda; class Enoplea; order Enoplida; family Thoracostomopsidae; genus Trileptium; species Trileptium ribeirensis. The sequence continues at coordinate 62,363 of JASANE010026068.1, forward strand.
GTAGTTGAAAAACTTTTATATATCATTGGAAAGCTACATGGAATAGGCTATTAGTTTGCGGATACCTCGTGTACTTGTTGAGAAAAGTCGCAAAAACTGGAGGGGGTGCCCGAAAAATGGGCCAAAATGACGTCATTTTGCCCCATAACTTTTCTCACGGCAAAAAAAATTCAAAAATCGGGCTCCGTCACTACACCTAAATCGACCATTGCGGTTCGAATGAGCATCAAAATCCGCCCAACTGTTATCGAGATCCATGTGCGACACACAGACAGGACCTCCAACCCCTCCTCCAGAGCCAAAATTGAAAATTCTCGTTCCACTTCTCGAATTCAATTATGTCCACTTCCAGCATTAATTAGGGTATGTACTTCGTTGAGTTAAAAGATATTACAATAGCATATTGGCTCATTACCGATGATTTTATTGTCATCTATATTTTATGCCCACCAAATGGAACATGAAATTGTATATTGTTTAATATCTACCTATTATTAAATTTAAATCATAGAATCTTTCAAATATATCTAATTTGGCTGCCCTAATGAACTTTGTATTGTAAACCTACAATCTCAAACAGAGATGTGACATTTTAAGCTGTTATAACTTCCATGTCGAAAGTATTTCGTTAATGCTAAAAAGTTATAACACGTTACAGTCAGTGACAAAAGTAAGTGCGCAAAAGGCTAACGCAATTTCGTCTGTCCGCATTCAGGGGGCATTGCGTCCACCGCGTCCGCACCAAATTTCGTCTGTCCGCGTCTGCACATGCTTTTGTCTGTGACTGTAGTTGGCAAATTTTTCGTCAATTGCCGAAAAACATCATGTTTCGGCAAACCGAATTTTCGCTAAAATGCAAATGAGTTGAGGAAATACTGCTTCATGTAGATTTTTGCAGTGAGTTTCGCCACTATCAGCTAACAATAATTTCAAATTTTATATTATTATATTTGAAATAAGAGATGTTAGATGTTTTCCATTAATACGGATTTTTGTTAGATTTTATTTAGCTTTTTGGTCCGTTGTATAGGTACCGGAAAAATGTGCTGTTACACGTATCAGACATTGATAGCGGGTATTTAAGACGCGCGTATGCTGGGGTCCCTAGTAGCTTTGTCAAACGAGACGTCGAAAAGGTCGAATAACAGTATGTTACATTGACGATCGTGGTGAATGCTAAGGTTACGGTGCAAATTAATCATACTAGAATTCAGCAGTAGTTAAGTGTTAGTAGTTTGAAAAAACGTTTATTTTTGACGTTTTATTCTGTAGAGAAATATATTTGTCAATCTGTACATTGGCAAATTGTTAGTATGTTGTAAATTTGGATAAAAGTTATACGAATGATATAATCGTACTAAACTGTGTAAGCGTATAGAGATTTCGTGTAATACTGCATGTACAATAATTTTTTGGTTGCAATTTGTTCGAGCTGAAATGGGTCCTAAATTTTCTTCCAGTTGCGTATCAATCAGTCGATTATATTTTGCAATTCAACTCAACGAGTGGAACTTTTGGCCAAGAAAATAACTGAACTCGGTTATTCGTGCTACTACATCCATTCGCGCATGGCACAAACGCATCGAAACCGTGTCTTTCACGATTTTCGTCAAGGGTTGTGTCGCAATCTTGTTTGTTCCGGTTGGTTTACTTTGTGGCCGACAAAAGAGTTACTGAAATATTAAATACAAAAATGTTGTAAGCATATTCAAAATTATATTGTAGACAGGGCATTAAGAACATCGATTGTGTTTACGAAAAGATTTTGTCCTGAAGATGCGCCCGCACATGGTGAGCTTCCTTTTTAAGATGGGCTTGTTAAATTGGTTGTATTTCACATTTTAACAGAATTGGTAGAATATAACCAAACTAGAGCGTTTTAATTTATATAAATAACTGAAATATTAACTACAAAAATGTTGTAAGCATATTCAAAATTATGCTGTAGACTCGGCATTAAGGACATCGATTGTGTTTACGAAGAGATTTTCCCCTGAAGATGCGCCCTGCATATATTGAGCTTCCTTTTTAAGATGGCCCTGTTAAATTGGTTGTATTTCACATTTTAACAGAATTTGTAGAATATAACTAAACTAGAGCGTTTCAAGTTATATAAATTCGATTCGATATGGCTTAATGTATTCATCACAGCTATTCATGTTCCTGAGTGAGATTTTTACAAACTCGAAATTACTTTATTTGTGCTTTTTTCACATTAAGTATGTTGCAGCGGTGCTAAATTTGCTCTATTCGAACAAATATTGTGGCAGTACTCGTTTCCTCGTAACAATTTTAGAGAATTCATTTTAAATGACTGCTTTTATATCCAATTATGCACATGACTTCTTTTGTTACATGTAGTAATCAAGCATATAATTTTGACAGTTTGAGTCCTGTAATGTGTGATAACCCATATGACACTGTAACCACTCTCTCCTATTTCAGACCTTTTAACTCGAGGAATTGATATTCAAGCCGTGAACGTCGTAATTAACTTTGATTTTCCTCGAAATGCCGAAACTTACTTGCATCGTATCGGCCGGTCCGGTCGCTACGGACACTTGGGTGTTGCAGTCAACTTGATTACTTACGACGATCGCCATGCGCTTCAGAGAATTGAAAAAGAACTTGATACTGAAATAAAACCCATTCCAAAGGTAAATGTACCTCTAATAGATTTCTCATCGTAGTGACTAATTCTTACAGCTGTAGTAGTGGTGAAATTTGACAATGTTCATCATTGGGTTTTTAAAGCGACACACATAATTCAACTTTGGCGGGGCGGATTGGTTCGTGTGATAGCTCATTTGAAGGCTTGAAACTTTTATTTGGTGCCTTTACTATCTGAGTCAAATTGGGCTCACTTTGTAGACCAAACATTTATATTTTATATAATGCTTTGCTACGCGGCTTTCTTAGGACTGTAGGATTTGGGTCAGAGTGACTATTGTGCCCATTCTACAAAAATACACGAAAACGGTAGTATTTTCGCACCTACTTGAGATAATGGGTGTTATCCGTCTCATTTTGTGGATCAGTTTATCGTCTATGTATTATAGTAAGTTCATGCTCAATAATAGATGTGTACTTCTCGTTAAATGGCATATTAAACCCTCTGAACTCGCCACCTTGTTGATAAAGCCAGCTGCTAGTTAAATTTGTAATTTTATTTCGCTTATGTAAATATTGCGCTTGAATTTGTGAAGTTGTTTTTCGGCTGTGTATTTGTTCGACTGCTTAATTTTGTGCTAGAGTCTGGAAAGTACAAAAATTTGGTCAATAATGGTGGATATTATTTCACAACGAAGACAGTTCATACTGTATTCACGGATAGTTATGTAATCAAGAATTCAGACATCCACATCACGTAAGCCTATCTCTGTCAGTGTATTTAAATCCTGTTAAGAATTTCTGTTCTAACGCTTTTTTAACGCTACTGCCAAAGACACCTACGATGTTAATATTGGATTCGGCATTTACGTGCACATTCAATTTGAAATTTTGCGCAAATTGGATCAAAGCGTTATACAAAAGAGTTTAACTACAGTGTGATTATATTGACTAACTGCATTGTATACTCAAAATCCGTACCAGAGTAGATTACATAGAACGAGGAATTGAAGCTGGCCAACTCTCAAAACTTTTAACGGTGCTTCAATGTTTGGGTTATTCCGGTAAGAAAACACAGATGTCGGATTCCTATTTCACAGATAGATACGTGAACCTCAAACTTTTTTGGTCAAAACATGTTCTTTTGGACGCAATTTCTTATAAATGAACACCAAATTTTTAAAATGACCATATAAATGAACAGGAACATTTAAACCCACCAAAACCATCGTTCGAAACCGAATTTTGTTTGCAATGCTTAAGACTATTAATGATTCGTAATGTTCATAAGCTATTATTCATATGTATATATAGAGCAGTACACCAGACACTTAAGTTATGTATGTATATATAGCTTCAGTAATACACCCACATATCTATGTAATATATGCTAGTTTGGTTACGTATAAGGGCATATTATCTAAGCGGTCATAGCCAGTTGTAAAATAGACCAGTCATGCTTAAAAATGAACAGTCATAGTTATAAATGACTAAATTTTTGAACAGTATAATTTTTGAAAAAACCCTGGAACCAGCATATAGTACTTCATATATTCGCTTAAGTACTTATGTTATGAGTAATGCAGTTGAATTTGTGGTTGATAGTAATTATTGTACAAGAGAAAGTTTATATTTGTGAGTTTTGAATCTATATATGAACGAAAAAATATGGAAATTTTCAGAGCTTTCGACACAACTGTATGATTGTTTGAATGTCTGAAGTGTTGAATCTGTTGACGTATGGTAGAAACAATGCAACAATACGCCATCGTATCAAAATGCTTTGATTACGTATTAACATTCCGCCCTGTCAAGGATAATAATTGGGTGTAATGCTAGTAACGCTGTCTGACTGGTGTTACCTTTGTTTGATTCCAGCATCTGTAATTATGAATTGGCTAATGTTGCTGGCCTGACTATAGCCGTCTGAAAATTTGGGGGTGGATGCTTTGGGGGCCACATGTCTATTCTCAGCGGAAATATCAAATGTTAAAATCATGGATTTAGTTAAACATGATATTGTCGGGTGAGTGGCGTACGGACATGTGGAAAATTTGATGAACATAGGATTTTAAAAGCGGGCGTTCCCCATATGGACAGACCAGTGTTCCACTAACACATAAAAAAGACTGTAATTTAATAACTCTGGTATAATACTAGAAACGCGTTAAAATAACTAAATTAAATAATAATGCGGCAGGTTTAATATGTCTTAAGAAAATTTTCGATAAAAAGATACATAATTTATATTGTCATATATATGTGAATTATTTTATCAAATTTTCAGCAAATTGACGAAAAGCTATATGTTGCCGAATTTGGAATGGAACCTGACGACGCGAACACTGTTGATGATAAGCAACGAAACAGCGGCACTACCGGTAACGGGCACGTGCCAAACAACGCCAACAACGGTTCACGACCAATGGCAACAGCTGGCGGGACCCGCAACTGAATCCTGCCATCTGTCATCCACTGGCTCAGATTATCATCGCCCAATCATTACAATTAACTTAAAAAGAAACTGGACTTATGAATTTGTAACAAAATTCATATTGGAGTGCCTGCGCCGAGGAGCGTTGCAATTTGTTACAAATATATACACTAACTAGTAGCAATCACTTGATCAACCTATGACTGTTCGATCTTGCGTCATTTCCGAAGTGAAAACAATCTTCAGTTATGGTCATACTTTGTACCATCAACAACAATAATAATTTTTCTTTGTCGATTCTGACCAAAGTGACTTATATTGGGAACAAAACACTAACAGTTTGTGATTGTTCAGTTCTAGTAATTACTTAGATGAATATTTCAGCATCGCCGTGAACAATTTTCGATTAACGGTTGTTATTTCATACTGCACCGCAAACTGTTTAGCTTCGACACGCGCTTAAAATTCGGAGTGTCGTAGTATGGGACGCTAATGCGAAATACAAAAAAAACCTTAACGTTAACTGTTGTACTGAATGAATTGTTAGCAAAATTACGTTGTATCGAAGTGTGTCTTTGCTGGACGATTATCACAGCGATACTTTTTACCATCGTCAACAACAGAGTCCGCCCTCACGTCGACATTTGTGGTTAAGAACAAGTACCGTAAAGTGCTTCAGGTACGTTCTGTCTCTATTATTCGGGCAACCGAAAAATATATACCGAAATGTGCACCAACAGTAATTTTCAGTATAATATGTTTTGTAGCACAATGTCATATATCTAAATCATATTTGAGAGAAGCATCTCTGTGCCAGTGGTGGTGAAACGTCGGTATGCTCACAATTTTAGCGTATGTAACGCTATGTCGAATACCCAAGTCGCTAAAAACATCGTGTGGATAATGTGCTACGTGTAAAATGTACTGAGATTGGGACTCGTATTTCGACACAAACTATTAATAATATGTACTATATATCATTTATGGGCTTTCGCTACTGGAGGGCAGTTTATACCGACGTGAATGCCTGCTAATGCCTCCCGCTTCGGTTCAGAGCTTCCTACGCAAGTTATTCTTAGGATAGGACTAAGTTCTAGGAACCAATTCTACGAATAAGCACGCTGCATAATTTTCTTTGATTTAGGTTCAGTTTTCTTAAAACCTATGTTCAAAACACTGAAATTTATGTTTTTTTAATTTATAGCGGCTCCCACACCCTAACGTTACAGTTTCCTTCCCTCGGGTCGTTAGATAGTGGTGATTCTGATGAGAAGCTTAGCGACTGCCCAACATAATATTTTCTTTCAATATTAGTTGTAATAAATAATATCTAAGTATCTATTAATTGATAAATTTTTCAAAGGTGTGGAGAATGGTGTGTAGTTTAGTGAAGTGCAGTACGCATAAGGAAAGTAACAGCCATTTGTGCTTCGTTTATATGGATCATTTCACGAAGCCATGTAATTAGTCGGTGGGGGGCTACATCGGCACGTTTTGGCCCATAGCACCAGTCTTTTGGAAAGAAATTTAATGTCGCTGTGAGATGTAGTAATAGCATGTCCGACGGTCATAAGGAGGTATGGTGGACCTCTGTACCCCTAACATAGCAGGAGCCAGAGGCCCTCAACCCGGGTTGGCCAAATGAAGCCAAAAACATTTGCTAATTTTTCCGGAAAAACTTGGGAGTAAGCATCGACACTGAAGCTGACGTCAAGCTTCCGAAAAAATTTTTTATGACGTGTAGCCCCCCTTCCCCGACCAAGGCAAATCTGGCAACTTACATACGCTGGTAAAGAACGTCAAGGTGCACTAGCGCCAAAAATGCTATGTAACGGTATTCGTAATCTGTACAGGTGTTATTGAAAAAAAACGAATATCAGCGTCTGTCCATGCGTTGTTTGATTATGAGGTCGAAGGTCATAAAGTTCCAGAAATGGGATATGCAAAATGTAGCCCACCCGACCTGCCGAACTTGAAATTTAAAAAAGCCAAATTTTGCATACAGTTTTACAATAGGCCGGATAGAAACATAGTAACGACTAGAATCGACACATGTATTAACATTTTTTAATGGAAACGTAGCCCCCCGACCTGTAGACCACCCCCCCGACCGCATGTATAATAAAAACGACGGTCGCAAGAATCATATTAGTATATAAGTTCATCATCATTACACCATGATATGGGGCCGTGCTGTTAACTGGGTAGCTAGGGAAGACTTCTGTCTGCCCGCACATCTATTCTTCGCATTGTCCTTGGAATCATCACCTAAATGTAAGCTAATCGTACATCAATGGTGTTTATTTTACAGCAGCAGCGTGTTAAAAATAAATCTAGCATCTCTAGAAGTAGCCAAAGTTTCACGCAACGTATGTTGTAGGAACGTGTAGCCCTTCGCCCCCCCCCCCGACTTGAGGTGTAGCCCTCCCCCACTCCCCCCACCCCCGACTTGAGGTGTAGCCCCCACGACCTCAGGTTTAGCCCCCCCCCGACTAACACAACGGGTGCCAATTTTTACAAGGCATAATGATCTGTCTGAAATTTTTTGTCGGACATCCCCCAATCATGGTTGGTTTGTGAGCATAAAATGGTATATGTAGATGCTGTCTCCGTTGCGCTAAAAAACTTCTGCGATAGGCTTGTTCTAAATTGGTCGATTTTTAACCATAAAAGGGCCCTAGCTGCTCCAATTTTAGGTCGCAAGCCCTCCAAATGGCTTGACCGTGACCCTTTTGGTCCGGCTTGCATAAAAACAGACCATGGTTCACGTGTCACTGCGTTACCCTACAGAATAATGACTTATTTCGGATTAAAATTTGACCCCCGGGGGTACCCTTTGCGGCCCCTGTAGCAGGTTTCAGGTAGCTCGTTTTGCATAGAGACGTCGATATTGGAAAAAATCAGGGGTTTTTATGTCGGAAGGGGTCTAGACGCTGTACATACGAAAACGTTTTATTTTGGCTTCAAAAATGGTGTTTCAAACGTACATGGTTTCGTGAAATGACCCATATGAACTGTTAGTATGTATTGCACTGGCCTCTCCACAGGACCAAAATTTTAGATAGTGCTTTGAGCTGGAGGGGGCAGCTCTAACGTTTGAGGGAAAATTTTTCCAGGCAATTTGAGTAAAGCCGTTGCCCAGCGCCACTGCGGGGTGGTGTTATCATTACATTTTTGGTTTTTTTTATGCCTTTATACGAAGTATATCATTTATTAGTTACCTACGGAAAATGTTTCTGCAGGCGACGCTTCACTTTACCTAAGATTTTGTCATGAACACTCTAAATATATTAAGCAGGGATACTGAATTTTGTTATTTTCAGAACGATAATTTTTGGTGTCACCTAAGGATATTTGGGGGTAGCCAAAATTTATATATACCGGGAGAGTCGTCGAAATCTCGGGGAACTCGAGAACCCTGGCATCTCCACAGAATGGCACACAGTTGGCTGAGCTTTGAACTTTGAGATATTTCTGCTGAGCTTCGAGTTCTGTAGTAGTTTTGTGTTAACCCAAAATACCTTGTAATTTTAATAAATATGGGCTCTCCCAATTGAGTGGGACGGGGATGGCATTTTTCGGCTCCCCCTCGTTCAGAACAGGCGCCCCGGTTCATGCGCCCTGGCAAAATTTTGGGCTCCCTCCGGTTCACCACTTGGAAAACTTTTTTGTTTCTAATCGGTCCAAAATATATACTTAAAAATTGATCAAAATTTGTACTAAAATGCCGTTTTTGTCAAAATTTGCTTCAAAATCGTTTTCTCTCCATCAAAAACGTTTTCACAGTGTTTCTGACACGATTTTAAACCGTTTTTCTTGGCAAAATCGGGCGCCCCCGGTTCGGAACCAGGGGGCCCCTGGTTTATGAACCCAGGCAAAATTTTCAGCGACAGAAGAGCTCAATAATTGGTATTTTAAATTGAATTTCGAACTTATATTTAACGTTTTTACAGATAAACCAATCAGGTTGATGTCTTTTCTAGGTCGTTGCTTCTTAACTTCAGTTTGTGAGAGTAATATATTTGAGCGTTTCTTACTTCCCAAAAGAATGGCAAGATATTGCGTTGGTGTGAAACGTCATGCTTTTCGCCTTTAGGTCAGGCAAATAATAGAGTTGCGCAATGAACCATTGATTTTCCGTTGCTATTGGTTAACTCAAATACTTATTGTGTAGCAAATATTTTAATACAACGTTTTTTTGCATTCACAGCACATTCAAGGTTTCGGTACTGCGCATGAAACTCTGTGGTTGTCATCTTTCAACTTGAACAACAATTTTGAATGCGGAGTATTTGTTGGAATTATGAATGTGTTAATTTAACCGGAAATACAAGTTCACTAAATCACATCTATATAATATAACTGAAAGGTTATACGCTGATTAGTTGGACAGGACCAATACACAGATTGCTGTAAACTTTTTATAGTAAGCCGCTGTAGCTGATTTTCATTTACAAGTGAGCTTGAACTGAGGCTTTTAACATGAAAGCGTACGTGGCAGCTGCATTGCATGGACAACACAGCTGCTATTACCAGAGCGTCGTACATAAATATTATCGTTCGTCATTGTGTTAACTAAGCTCTGTTACACAGTTCTTGAATAATATTTCATAATAACGGCCTTACGGTAAGATCTTAATGTCAAACTCTTGACATAGACATATTTTTATAAGTTTTGCTAACAGTAACATTTATCAATTTGTGCGAAACCTAAAAAGACATTAGTATTGTTGCACGCTGTGTCGTGCCCTTATTAGGATTTTTGCAAAATTTATAAACAATTTGTATGTGTAAAACAATCTGTAGCACTCTGGTGGACTGATTTAGGCCTAGCGGTGCATAAATAAACGTTTACAACTATGCTTCGGATTTTGGTCGCAAGTTTTTGTACTCCTTTTCCATGAATAATAAACAACTGTAAATCACACAAATTCATTACATACAATTTGCCAGCTGAATATTGGTTATTTTATTTGCATAGTTTAATAAAAATGTATTATATTACTGTTTTGATTTTATCTAAAATAATAGCTGACACAAAATTGCTTTATACTTTCGCTTATCGCTAAAAATTCTTTAGTATTTGCATAGCAAATCATATCTAACCAAATAGGTATTTTAAATACACACTGTTTATGTAGTCTGAGTTTAAGTTTCGGCCGATGTTACTTAATTCGATTTCGAGCACATTCGCGGAGCGCCTTGCATATGTTTTAAAAAATTATCGATTATGTATCCACGTCGTATTATAAGTTGTCGGATTGGTGAAAGATTTTCCTCGCTTGTACCGGGTAGCTTTGAGCAAATTTATTTCCGATATTAGTAAGTTGTCATTGTGTCGTGTGTTTTGTTGTGTTCGCTTTTTGTATTCGTAGTGGTATAAGTATTTTACTCATTGTAAATAATGTTGTCGATGTAGAGCGAAATTTAGGGTATAACATTCGAAATTCTGAAAAATGTGGTGATTTGTACTTAAACTGTGGCATATTATATATGTAAATGACGTAATATATCTACCGTTCAGTATGTGCAATTTTTTTAAATATAATCCTGTCATTTCTGGTGTTTTTGAAGATATTCTCATACATAACACGGTCAACTCCTGAGATGCCGAGCATTTGTGATATCTGATAAAATGTTTACTATTGTGTGTCAAATGCTGAGACATTATTAATCTCTGGACGATGACAAGTATATAATAACACCAATAAACTTATTACGCTTGTCGCGCACATAACCAAAACTTGATTATCCGCTTCACCTCCCTGTAGTGTGTTGGCCATTTGGGGTTGCCCGCTCATAAAGTCCATAACCATCACTTTAGACGGATGCGACAGTCCAAAGGAAGTTGATGATAGCAGTGTATAAAAACTAGTCATCATTTGGTCTTAATCATGTAATATGTTCAATGTGATGATAGATGATGTCGATTCTGTTAGATATCAGTTTGTCTCATCACACAGCTGTACTGGCATTTATACACTGACAAACGCAGATTTTAGTAACTTATTACAGTATTCAATGGTAGTCAGCATATAACAGGTATCTCGATTTTCCTGAGATTGGAAGCAAATCAATTTCGCTCTAAATAGTGTGTACACTTATATATATTATAATTTGTGCAAACTTCTTTCACTAGAGCTTATTCATACTCTCTGATGTTTCTATAATGTGTGCGCCTTACGAAAAACGTTGAATTTAGTTTTGGTTTATTGAGTAGGTCGAACCAGCTGGGAGTATGAATAGGTAATGTTACACAGTGTGTTGACGTTATTTGTACAAGTTGTCTACAAACACGGACCAACCTAATGTACAGTTTCTAAATCAGACTTTTTATAGATCTCGTTATCTCATTGCGTGAGTTGCGGAAGGAACTTTAAAATTGTTTACTTGTAAAAATAAAATTTGTTTGTCCTTTATTGAGTTGTTTCTATAATTTAGATGCGCAGCAAATACCAAATTTCATTAGGCTTGCACGTGACGTTCGCCCAAACTAAGATACCGAAGTGGTATCATTCTATGTGGCTAAAACAGTCTTGACTGTTATCGCATCGTATGAGCTCGAATGGCGGTATTATCCGTTTTTAGGAATTTTTGAGGCCATGTTCTCTCATTATTCAATGTTTTAGTTCTATATTATCACCTTCTGTGAAAATAAATGTCTAGGTAAGCTTAATGTGCAAGTGTTAACCATGAATTGAATTTCGCTCACTAAAAATTTAATCACATATATGTTTTTTCACGTAGATTTCAGTAAAGTTTTGTTTATAATGACTATAATTGAGAGTTTGGTAACTTTTTCACTGAAACTTAAAATGATTGTCCGATATTTAAAAATTTCAATTACTTATTTGTTTGACGTTAATGGTGGAAAAGTGTCGCAAGAAATGGCATTGGTGGTTGAGCAATTTGCCGATGCGACTGAGGCAGCAGTCAAATTATTAATTTCGGTACTATTTGTCTGAAGTTATTTTATTCGAGCTGTTACTGTCTCCCACTGAAAGTAAAGCTCCGTGTTTTGTATAAACATTAACATTTGCTATTATAATTACCCTTCTTTACCTAACGTATTTGTATTAATGCACTGCCATCGTTACCATTTGTCGTGTTAAACAGTTTCTATGTTCAACGGTGGTATGGTTAAGATGATAATGTTACGAAGTGTGGTTGAAATTTTGTATGTTCAAATGCTTACCACTGTTGGCAATCTACAGCACAAGGCGTGTAATTTCCCAATTAGTAGAGATTTGCAAGAGCCTTTAGGGAGGACCGTTTACAAGGGCCGAACTCATGCTATGAATTTAATAGATTAATAGGCGTTGCGTGTAAATTGTATAAAGTCAACTTCTAATAAAACTCAGCATTAGTAACAAATTTTTTATTGTAGATATGCAATATCAGTATCTCTCAGAGTAAATTTATTTTATATCTGAAATTTGTCCGATAATCATAAAGTAACTAGACCCTTGTTGCCAATAGCACATCTTGCGATTTTTATGACTGTTCAAGCATGTTGTCACATAAAATTTTGGCTTCTAAAGTAGAGCAGTAGCCTTCTGGTTTCATCATAGATTTAGTGATTTTTATGAAATGCTCTGTGTCAATCGGCACTCGTACTCTGACTACATATGTCGATAGTTCGCGTGAGCACAATCTTTCATACTAATAGATTTGATTCATCGCGTGATTGGAATATATAGAAATTGCGAGGTTAGAAATATATTTCTTTGTTGGGATTACTAAAATAGCTCTAAATGACAGAAAAAGATAACTCATTAAGCTGACCAAATTGATGTGGCCAGGAAAAGTTTAAATCTATATATACAGGTTATCGTAAGCAATAAACTTGCCTTTATGGCCCAATACAGTACTCGTCAAAATTGATTGTCGCATTCCGAACGAGCCGCGATCTAGTGGCTCACTGCAACTTTCTACTAAAAAAACTAAAATTTTATACTCCGAAAACTACTTAAATTATTCGGAGCGTAGTGTAATGTTGCGTAGATTGTGTGTTGCATGGGTGAAATCTTTTAAATTCCATGCGTGTGATCGGCCATAACTCGGGAACGACTTAACCGATTTTCATGATCTTGGGCTCATTCGAGCCGGCATACTCGATTGTATATCCTCGAATTTTTGACTTGAGGTATGGATCCGGTGTCAGCGGTTAAAAACGAGGGTTTTTACCCCATTTTAGTACCCTTCACAGAAGCAAGGTTATTTTTATCTTAACATTGGATTATTTTTTGTCATGTTTTATTTATTTCATAGTAAAATGATAAATGCCGATGCCTCTTTTTTTGCTTATGATTAAGACTCCGGTTCTAGAGTTATGAGGTTTGAGGTGCGGGAGTATGGCGCCCCCATGGTTCCTCTACCCAAAATTCACAAATTTGTTCTGATATCCTGGGCCGCTGAAAAGTTTCAACTGGGTGGTTTCGAGCATGGAAAACTCATTGCCCGTGCTGGTTTTGCTTTATGATATATATAATGGTTCCATGGGTACGGGAGTATGGCGCCCCATGGTTCGGGGTCAGAGATCAAAATGAGGGTTTTATACCCTTCACGGGAGCGAGGTTATTTTGTCTAACTTTCGAATATTTTCGCTGGTTAGTTTTATTTCATAGAAAAATGGTAAATTCCGATGTCACTTTTTTGTTTTTCAATTAAGGCTCCGGTTGTGGAGCTATGGGGTTTGAGGTATGAGACCCTCGTGGTTCCTCAACCAAATATTATTATTCTTGGGCGGCTGGAAAGTTTAACTTATGGGTTATCGGGATGGGAAACTCATTACCGGTGTTAATTTGCTCTGCGAGCCATGGTTCTATGGATGCAGGGGTATGACGCCCCAATGGTTCGGGGTCACAGATCAAAACCAATGGTTTTGACCCCATTTTAGTACCCTTCACGGAGGCAAGGTTATGTTATCTTAACTTTCGAATTTTTTCTCTGGTTTTATTTCATAGTAAAATGATAACTGCCGATGCCTCTTTTTTGTCTTTCGATTAATGCTTCGGTCCTGGAGTTATGGGGTTTGAGGTATGGCACCCTCGTGGTTCCTCGACCCAACATTCGAAAATTTGTTCTGATGACCTGGATAGCTGAAAAGTTCCACTTGGAGGGTTCGGGCATGGGAAACTCATTTCTGGTGTCGGATTTGCTCTTCAACCCACAGTTCCATGGGTACGGGGGCATGGCGTCCCCATGGTTCTTCGACCCTAAATTCCTAATTTTATTGTGACGTCCTGGGTGCTTGATAGCTTACAGTTGGGGGTTTTCAAGCATGGGAAACTTATTGCCGGTGTTAGTTTTGTATGCTTCATTACGCTATACAATCTCGATAGAGTTACTAGCTTCAAATTCTATTTTTAGACCAAATCATCAGTTAGACGACAATCAGTTTTGGCAAGTCTACAAATAATGATTTTGAATTTTGTTTTTGAGTCAAAACCTGTAGTTAACGTGCGGCAGAAGACAGTGCGTTCTGGATATTACTACATCATATCCAGTGCATATATGATAGGTACGTAAGTTCCGTTGGCTTATCGGGGTAGGTAGAAGTTCATTTTGCTAGAAAAACTGTTAAAATTACTTAATCTTTGCCTTGGGCACTGAGGGGATATATATGGCCTAGGGGGCTGCGACTCTTGTGGAATAACCCACTACACCACATGTCTCTATGGACATTTCTGCATATATACCGTTGTTCCTTATCAATATATTGCTGAACGCTACTGGGTTACTGACGAATGGATATTGCCCGACAATTACCGCCGTGCGGTTACTTGATAAATCTACTTGTCTGTCTTGTGGTAATGTTATATATTATTATATGATGTAAGTTTAGAATATAGATACAGGAACCGCGCAAATTCTATTGTATTTACAAATTTAGAAAGATATGAAGCATTTGGGTATTTTAGTGTGTTTACATGTAACTATGTATATACTTATGTCATATGTATCTGCATTATGTATTTATCATAAAAAATTTATATATCATATATATATTGTAACTATTTTGTCGAAATATGCTTCATGTCATGAGAGACGTTTAATTTCGAATTTAACTTAGATCCGCATATGTATTTATTACAAATTCACCTAAAAGAGCAGTTGCGGTTCTTGTTTTCTACCCGATTTTAATTTTACTGAAACGGAGTGAGCGGAGTTTCCATCAAAAACTGCTAGCGGCAAAACTTGTAAAAATTCTTTTTTGTCGTCTGTTTAAATAACTCATCACCACATGACAAGGATTTTCACAATTTTTTTATTTGATCACAAATACAGCCTATATGTTAGACACTAAGCCTATATATTTGTTATTTTCATTAGACACTACACCCTCCCACCATGTCTTCCGGTTCAAAAAGGGCCCCGAAGGGTCAAGGATCACATTTTTTCGAAATTTGGCATCCGGCAATTTTTTTTCGCGACCTATATCTCGAGATACAAGCTTTGCAGCGAAAAAGCAGACCTCCAACGCAGTTTTCACATCGAGTGCTACAACTTTGCTTCTGTGCGTTTTTGTCTGCCGTTTTCGAGCTGTGAACTAAAGTTTACAAAATACTCCTAAAAAGTGAAAATTTTAAAATTTTTACAAAGTAGATTTTTTAACCTTGGGGTGAAGTATGTGATTATAGGGTTATTTAACCCTTTGAACAAATTTGCTTCATCTTTTAACACACTGAATTGGTTGTGTTATTAACCCTGCAGGACGTTGCCGGAGCAAAATTTGGTAAATTTTGGCACCAAACATAGTCAAATTTCGCCACGTTTTCAATATAGATGCATGTTGATCACTCATCTTTATGTTTTCG
The DNA here is from genome assembly GCA_030248225.1 of Trileptium ribeirensis. NCBI lineage: Eukaryota > Metazoa > Nematoda > Enoplea > Enoplida > Thoracostomopsidae > Trileptium > Trileptium ribeirensis. Next base: position 78,227 of record JASANE010026068.1, read on the forward strand.
GGATGGCTAAATACGATAAAAGCAACTGTATTTGCCTGGTATGAATCAAATAGTGAAAGTCTTGGGGCTTCACTGCGTGAAAATCATTCTGTAAATAATTTTTGTTAAAATTAGCAATTCATAAATTTCAAGTTTTTGTCTTTTTGGTCATTCGAAGAAGAAGTATTCGTAGGCTTTGATATATATATGAATAAAATAACCGTAGCATTGTCATTGAAGTATCACTGGCATATAATTGCTACCATTGGACTTTAAGCGGCCGTAGAGACCTAAATGTGGTCACTACGGGCAGAGTAGCCACGCTCGCTCCACTTCCCCTCGCTTTGCGAGTTACTAGTATACGCTCGGATGGTGTTCTGTATCAGTTTGTAGTTATAATAATAATATTGATCTATATATATTATAATAGAAATAGAGCTGCGGATTTCCTCAAATAGCGCATAGTTTTTTCCGTCTGGTCATTGAATAATTTTTCACTAGACTAAGGATTTTAGAAACTTTTCTATTCGACGCATAACGGAATGTAGTTGTGCACCTAGCTTTGTATTTGCGCTGGTCTCATAATTTTGTGTCTAATATCTCACAAATCCGACCCGAATTGCTTCGGATTGAGAAGTGAAGGTAACACCGGAATCCTTTTTCGAGAGCTGTTGGTTTTTTGTCATAGCATCCGTCTTAGTGATGCAACTTCATTTTACAGAGGTCGGTCCGGATCGGTCCCGACCGCCCCTATTCAGCTGTCGTATTAACGTGTTTCCGGAATAATGGGGCTAAACAGGGGACTATTGGTCAACAGTGACACTATTACCTCAACTACCCGACTGTAAATGCTCACCACAGCGAGTCAGTGTAACTAAGTTGTCGTCGTAGCAGACGTTTTTAGTGTAACTTGAAACCGGCAGTGGCATTTCAATATTGTAAGCGCCAAATGATAATGGTAGTTTTCATATAAAATGTAATAAATATTTCAATATTACTGCTGAAAATCACAGCCAGAGGTTGTTACTGTGCTTGATCCTAGTGTATCGTGAAAACAAACTTGTGCCATGAAAAAAGTTAAGGGAGCGTAAGCGTAACCCCTAAATTATACTTCATTTATTCAACTTCTTCTAAATTAAGGGTGGACCGATTCGGACCACAGAATTCGCCGTCCGGACCGGCCCAGATGCATCTATAGCCATTTTCGCGCATAATACCAACCAGAAATCGAATAAAGTTTGACAAAGTAATTTTTGCTTGTTGGGGTGAACGGTGTTGTTATAAGATTATCTAGTCCGTTAAACATATTCGTTTAATTGCTTTTAACTGCATCCTGGGTGTTTTATTAACTTTGCGGGACGGTTCAGAGCTAAATTCTTGAATTTCGACACCAAAATTGGTCAAATTTTGCCACGTTTTCAATAGAGATGTATGTAGGCCAGTAGAATATGTGTGTATATAAATTTTTGAGGTTGGTGAATACAATAAACGTAATTGTATTTGCGTCGTTTGCATCAAATAAGGCAAGACCTACAGGTCCTGCTGCATAAAAATCTCTCTTCAAATTATAATTTGTATTGAAATTACGATTTTTAAATTTCAAAAGTTTCGCATTTTCGGTCATTGCATGAAGAAACAAAGGGTCCCGTGGTTTTGATATAAGCTGAAAATAGCCGAATGTTACGTTGAATATATTGCTGCTATATTATCGTATTTTTATTATTGAAACGGTGGCAAGCGTTAAAATTTGGTACAGTCGCTTCTTTTCCACTGGGTTTGCGGGTTACTAGGTTAGTTATTTAGGTATAGATATGCTTAATATAAATATATATATTATTATTATATATTATATATAAATATATTAATATGGTATATTAACTATATATATCAGTATATATATATCATATTATCAGCTTTGATAATTACTTTCATTTATGATGGTTTAGGCATGCGTTATATTCAGTCGAATGTTTAAAAAGCTGTGGTTTGCTACAATAGCCATAATTCGAGCATATATACCATGAATGCTATGCAAATACATCTGGTATATACCTGGAATATTCTTCATGTGTATTTACATTTTTCGAAGTTTATTGAACGAGAAAGTAGTTCCCGGAAAGTATTTCAAAATAAATTATATATTTAGACAACTTCAATAACATGTCTAATTGACCTCGATATTGTGCTTATATTTGGTGTGATAAGATCATATAGAATGTGATTACTACTACATATATGCTACAATTTAGACTCCGCTAACTTCACAAGCAAAAGATGTCTGAGAAATTAATTTGTGATAATTGTAGTTATTTGTTTAACTTACCAATGGTTATTAGTTAAACATACCGCTGGCTATTTATTCATCTTTACAGAGCAGTGCTCAGCCAGCTAATGAATGGATGGACGACCTAACCTGTTTTCGGTTTTTTTGCTCGAACATTAAAAGGCTTTGTAGCAAGATACTTGAGAATGCTGTAAACCCCTGATAATTTAGTTTCGACGTTAATGTTTATTATGTACGTATCGTATCTGTGAACGCGGTATGGTGTCATTTCGATATGTGAAACATTAATGTCTGTGTTTGGCGATGCTCTGCACTCGAAATTAATTTTGTATGTATAGAAAGAGGGTGTCACTTGCAGCTCAGCATAGGTAATTTATATGTAAATCATAAAATTCTTTGTTACTAATCAAGAATTTAACCGTGACATGGTGGGTGCAGAGTGTCGAGTTATACTTTGCAAGTGGTGTTTAAAGTTTTCATTGTCTGTAACGAATGCAGCAGTGTTAAAACAATTCTGCGTTTTCTGGATATGTCGTTTGGAAGTACGTTTGTCCAAGTTCTTGTTGTCACTTAACTGTTTTATCAAGCATATAAATGATTCATATCCATATGGTTTAATAACGTATTAAGTACTTTATGAGCACTTGGACAGCGTAATTATTGTGCTTTTTCTTTCAATTTGGCACGGATGTGTATTCGGAAAGTAGCGGGTGCATTTGGCAATCAATTAGTAGCTGTAAGGCTCGCCTGATTGAAACTGTTACATACTTAAAGTGAAATATATGCACAAAACCGTCAGATTTATCATCGGTATTCGATGCAAATAGGCTGAAGCTAGATACGGTTATTTGTACGTAACCAACGTTTGTCTACTGCATGCAGTATGATTTAGTAATAGCCAGCAATTTTACCCACATCCTAAAGTAGTATTTTCTGTTTCCACAAAAATATCGTTTTTCAGACTTTTTTGAAGTAAATTTCAGCGAGCAAAACTTGGTATGTTTTATGTAGTCATATGTTTTTCTAAAAACACGGTGAACAGTTATATTCAAAGTCAACAGTTCGTTTTTATCAGGTTACGAACTTCACTTTGCTTTATAAACTCCATCGTAACGTACTAAACGTAGCGATTAGTATACATCAAATATCTGGAAATGAATTACGTTTACTAAACGTAATAAGCACTTCTCTCAGCGAATTACCACTATCTGCACAACTAGAGAGCACTTTGGTCGCGGCAATGCAATACGGGTCAAAATTTATAGTTGATATAGTAAATATTGGACTATGTGTGCTTATAGAGACCATATATAACTTTTGACTAATACTTATACGAACGAATCATTGTATATTTTTCATCATACCGAAGGTTCACGAAATTCTGCACACTCCGTGGATACTATTTCAATGCTTTATATTTTATCGTTTATGCATCCGTGCTGCGTTCTACAAGTATCAGCTGTATATTCCGCGATATTTTCAAATACAAATATTTAGCGATTTGTATTAGTATTATTTTAAGAATCAGTTGAGCCAGTCGTATCCCGTGTGTGATTGCAGTGTTTGACAGTTCAGAACTATTGTAAATCAATTTAAATCCACAAACAACATTGTCTTGTCAACATCCCAATTTGTTTTCACACGAACTTTCAAAACTATGTGCAGTGAGTTTCAAAACGTCGTTACAAATGGTGTCGGTTCACTTCGACCATATATCACTTTTTCTCACCTGGAATGCGACGCCGACTTACACGATTATAAAAATTATTTACTCAGATTGAGTCAGACGTGAGAACTCATTCCTTCTGCACTGGCAAGAATAGCCTTAACCGAGTCAAATTATTTGGACTTGAAGACTTTAGTTATATATAAAGGGTGTATTGGCTGTTCCATGTCACTATTCGTTCGAATATATGGCATTGATGCTGTGAATGTGATAACAAAAGTTTTATTAAAGTTTATTTGTTATTTTTCATGATTTAATTTCTGTATTGGTGTTGTCTGCTGATGGTCACAAAGCTTTACCGGCTCCGCTGGTATTTGTTCTGAAAGAAAAACTGTGCAAAGCATCGACAACACCTATACTGAAATTGCTTTTCGAGTTCATTGGATTTCAAATTGTTTATGCTTGCTGGGTTGCGTATGGCGTTGTTGGTGGCGAGAAATGATTCCATTTAGAATTTCTTTGTAAACCCTTCTTTTTACTTTGTGAAAGCATGGCTGATCACATTTCAAATTATGCACGAATGAGAAATGTAGAATTCTTATCTCAGTTAAAACAATTGTTGGTTTTGATACGAACAAAAATATTCTAGTATTATAAATTTTAGTCACGGTAGTGGCACGCCATACGGACTTGGGAGAGCTTTATGGTTTTTCTTTCCGGTAAAAACCGTTTTCATTTGAATTAATTTCATTTTTGAGTTTTTTTTCAATTTAAATCGAGTAAAAACTTTAGGGTGTTTAAGTTGCATTTATTAAGCGAGCGAACTTGTTTACTTTTTCTCTGTTGACCTGTAATGTAAATATTTGTGAATTTGTTGCAATGAGCATCGAATTTTAGTAGCTCGCTACGAAATTTCGACGTTTAACGTACGTAGATATAATTGACATTCCACTCGCTATAGCTCGAACCGCAATGGTCGATTTAGGTGTAGTGACGGAGCCCGATTTTTGAATGTTTTCTCGTGGGAAAAGTTATGGGTCAAAATGATATCATTTTGGCCCATTTTTCGGGCACCGCCTCCAGTTTTTGCGACTTCTCAATAAGTAAACGAGGTATCCGCAAACTAATCGGCCTATTCCATGTAGCTTTCCAATGATATATAAAAGTTTTTCAACTACTTCCCAATCTGGAGTCTAAGCTTATAGTTGGCGCCAAATTTCATATTTGGTGAAAAGTGGAAAATGCACCTAAATGTGTGTTTTTGTTACTTTTAGTGTCTTATATGGGGCTTTCTGGGCAGGTAAACTAATTGCAAGTGTTATATTGTTCGGCAAATATTTTTTACCTTTCTGGTTCATACTTGTATAAAAAATGACGTTTTCGAAATTTTTGGTGAGAAGTCGTGGGAAAAGCACCTGAATGTGTGTTTATTGTTGGTTTTAGTGTCGGACATGGGGTTTTGTGGGCCGACAAGCCAATTGCGAGTGTCAAGAATATTGTGTGGCCAATATTTTTCACACTTCTGCTTCGGGGGATTGTTCTCACCACTCGAATTCTGGCTCGCAAGCGAGCTTCACTAGTATATTTAACGTTCGGCTTACTGCCGAGGTTTTTATAAAATGTATTTTCAATCCCGACTTTTCTCGGTATCTTGAATAGGAAAAATTCACAACCTTAATATTCCGGAGAAATTATGTAGCTTTATTTCGAAGTATTACGACCGAATTAACTCCTAAATTGATAAAATCAGAATTGGTTTAAAACTTCCGATTAATGAAATTAAACATGATGTTGAAAACGAAACGTGTTTTTTACAAAATTCAACGTTTTTAGAAACTAAATTCATATCAAATTTTGAGGTGTTTTGTCACCGATATTGAAATAGGATTCTAAGTTTAAGTGATTTGAATGTTGAAAAAATGTAACGAATCCCGGCCACGGTACACTAGATGCTTGGGACACGCCGTATATTACTTTTCCCAAGGGGTGTCACCAAAATTGAACAGTTCCCACACTGAACAGTTCTTTCTAAAAGTGGGTTCACACGTCAAACATTTTGCTCAAACTGGTTAAAATTTGAAAGCAATTTTGGTTAATTTCAACGTTTGAACACTGAACTTTTGTAGCGCATTGCTTAGCCGATTACTGCCAGGGAATATAACTCAAATTTCGAAGCATGATTGCCACACTTTCTATTAAATAATACAGTGAAATTTTGAGCTCAATATTTAAGCAAAAAGTTAACGTGTGAACGCACTTTAACAACAATAGCCCTAAAGGTGACAGGCCATATCGTGAGTAGCACTCCATAGTACAAAATCAAGAATTGTACAACACACTGAAGGAACTGTCTCATCGGAGAAGATCCAATGGATATACATTCCTTCAGCCCAACGTCACTTCCTTCCTTACCCAATTATAAGTACCTTTACCTCGTTCTTGACTATGTCAGTTTACAGGCCATATCGCTATTCGACGCAATAATAAGGTGTAATTATTCCACATTTACCAGCCCAGATACGAAAAGTGTCTATTATGCCTTATATATAACTACTGAGCAATCTTCCAGTCCACATCCATATAGTAATGTGTCTCTGCTATGAACATTCGTACTAAAGTTCACAGTTTCGATAAAAATTTTAAAAATTTACCGAAGTATTTAAAAATCATATTTTTATTTCAAATTATTCCCGGAAAGATAGCAGTGGTGCAACCGTGCTTGTGTACCTGTTATGAGTTAGTGATAAGTGAAAAAATCATTTTCTATCTGGTGAAAAATAATCGGAAGATGATTCCTGCAGATGTCACGACCAAGCATTGCAAATGGTTATAAATGCACGGTGGACCTTTTCTCCACTGGAAGGCGTATACCGGGCAGATAACGATATTGAGTACGCGCCAATTGCGAGGTAGATTGGATTTCCCTGTATTTCGAAAAGTTTACTTCCCCGTGAAGCATAGTCTAAAATTTACGAAAAAGTAAGCTTAGTTTTGTGGTACTGAGCAACTGTGAATATATATCATTGCACTCATAACCTCGGCGTCGATTGAGGCCGGAGTTGCAGGGTGACAGGTCGCGTCTATGGATTGGTATAGAGGAATGACCTTCAGTATGCAGGTTAGCCGCGAATACGACCTTTGGCCGAATAAGCAGTCGCGGACCAAACAACGGCAGAAAGTACAGCTGCGCTATAGGGTTCCGCCTATGCAGCGTTCACAGAAAATATGTGCGCTCACTACACATTGTAGCATGTTTGATCATGATTACTGCTACAAAACATTTTTGAAACATGTAACAATTGTAATAACGAGACGCAGCTGCATGGCGCAACTTTCTAACACCATGCCCATATGACTCGGCTATCACAACCTCAATTGGTTGCGCACGTGTCTAGTTTATGGTATGATTGCTGAGTTCCCCCAGGGAGGCTGACACTGACACCTGCTCACAGGCCATAGAGTCATGCCAATATTCCCTATTTCGATCTCACTTGGAAGTTGTTTGGATCTCTCGCTTGTTTGAAATAAGTATGAGTTGTTTCGGGAGAATTGAAGAGTGGTGCTAGCTAGGGCGAAATTTGTCTCTATTTTAGCCTCGTAGGGCATGAATTCGCTCAGCATGATGGTTTGACCAATATGGCCCCCACAAGGCTCCGACAGTTCCCTTAAGATTTATAGTCGGATTCGTGGCCTTAAATGATAATTTGGTCGTAATTCAGTAATTGATTGCTTAGTGACGCGAGTAATTTGATTGAATAAATTTTGGATCGGTTAGTAGTAATTGTTTCATACGAGCGTGGTAAGTTTTACAATTTTGGTGGGCCTTGTTCTTTCTTCTTTCCTTGTTCCCTTTTTCTCTGCGTTAGTACGGAAACAAGCGGCACAGGGCGAGGCTTCATCTCTACAGGCCTCGCCGCGGAACGTTGGTCGATGGACAGGACGAAACATTTAAATATATAACCTCTGCCAGAAACGAACACTAGACAACCCGGTTTGATTTTCTTTTGAGTTTATTGTAAAAATGGTACTGATACTGCACGGAAATAAGTTATCAAATGACATAAAAACATTGGAAAACATTTATCAAAGGCTTGCATGATACCATGAATAACCCGAGTACGTATAACGGTATGACACGTCCGATCTTGCTCTGCCGTGGTTGTTTCGTAGTTGCTGCAAGACTGGCTCAGTGAGCCTTAACCCAGTTTTCCAAATTTAAGAGTGAATCGGAGAGGAACAACGGAGTCCGACGCAGTGATAGGAAATAGGGACTATTGCTCGCTCTGAACGCAGCGATTTGCGACGGACAAGGTGCATGCCAAAATAAGGACAACGACAATGACATAAATAATATGTATGAAAATGACGATACAATATCATGTATGGTACAACTGTGACAACATATCATAAGTTGGTAAGTATCTTAGCTCAGGTCAATTCACCTAGTGAGTCCGATACGAAAATTCTCGTCAATGCTCGACTAGTTCGAAGATTGAATTGTCTAACGAATCCTCTACGAAACTTTGCTTAATACTCGACCAGTATTGTATGAGCTATAATTCCCCAGTAAATCCCCTAGTTGCCGGACGGCTATGTAAATAATACGGCGTTTGAGGTTGGATACTCCGTTTCAGATACGAGTAAGAAGCAATTGTTACGGTTAGCATCCTGACGTGTTTGACAAATCGTATGTTGGTACAGTGTGTCTTATCCATCAGTGCCTTGGGGCACAACATGCATTCCAAGTCACGGAGGCTGCAACGGTGCGATCCGACACGTAGACGAAAACGTTTCTGCGGGTGAGCCAGACCTGAGTTTAAACGAAAACTTTACAGCGATGCGACAAGCAAAACGACGAGGGTTGCACCATTTCATTCTCCATACTTTCCATGGGATATGAGTTCGTACTATAGGAACTGTTCATCCCGACATAACGGGTCTGATGGTAACTTCGCTCGTGGCGATGAGTAGGTCTAACACTTTGGTTAACATTAGACTTGTTTTAGCCTAAGCTTGCATCCGAACATTACAGGTTTGGGGTAGCATTCGCTCCATCGGAGGAAGAGCGAAGTGCTTGAGTAGTTATGAAAAGAGTGACCATGGGGCAGCGTTAAACTTTCATCCTGTCAACCAGGAGTTCAGTTTAGCTATTTAATTTCGGACTCTCTACCGGGTTTAGCACTAATCAAGATCACTCACTATGGTATTCGATAACATATCGTTTTGCAATTTGTGGACGGTCGGAGCATGTCTCCGACCTATAGAGCTTAATGCGGCGTTCACGTTATAATGTCCCTGCTGTTTGGAACTTTTGACCCCCTGTTGTCGCGACCCTACCGTATAGACAGTAAGGGTGACACCCATACTGTAAATCAAATGCCGAGGGTGTACGACACACCCTTAGCTGCTAAATTTTTTCTAGACAGTGTCGTACACACCCTTAGCTACCAATTTGGCGCGAATTAACTATAACGGACACCGTCTGTAGCGAATGCGGTTTATTAGTCAACTGTCCTGTGGAGTTTTTCCTAAATTCTCGATATTTGTATCTACCCCATATGTGTAATAACCGGTGACGCAGCTGCATGGCGCAACTTCCTAACACCATGCCCATGCGACCCCGGCTATCGTAACCTCAA
>JASANE010026069.1:0-16331 GCA_030248225.1 Trileptium ribeirensis
TCGGTGGTGCATCATTTGTCGAAGGACATTCAGAATGAACTGATTCGCTTGGTAGGCAGTCACATTCTAGAATTCATGATTGGCGAGGCGAAGTCAGCGAAATACTATGGGTAATAATGGACTGTACTACTGATATATCCCACGAGGAACAATTAACGACGTGCTTGCGAATGGTCAACGTTAAACCGGGGTCTGGCGCGGAGGTGGTTGAACGATTTTTCGGTTTCTGCAACGTAGACAGTACAACTGGGGAGTCACTCCAGGAAGTCCTCGTTAAGAATGTGGAAAAGTGGGGATTATTGGTCAGCGATTGCCGCGCGCAGGCATACGACAATGGCTCGAATATGAAGGGAAAGGAAAAAGGTGTCGCTGCAAGGCTACTTCGGGAAAACCCCAAAGCTACTTTTGTCCCTTGTGCCGCTCACAGCCTCAACTTAGTAGTTGTCGATGCGGCCGGGTCATCGAGATATTCAGTCTCTTTCTTCGGGCTGATTCAGCGGCTGTACGCCTTGTTCGCCGGCTCTTCTCAGCGGTGGAAGCTCCTCAAATCCAACTTGGCTGAGTTCACTGTCAAACCGCTTTCCGATACTCGATGGGAAAGCAGAATCGAGTGCCTTAAGCCGCTTCGGTTTAACTTTGATTCCGTTATAGCTGCGTTGGAAGATCTCCAAGATATGTGTGAGAGCAAGAAGGACACATCAGGGTATAGTGACTGCAAGGGATTGCTTCAGGAGTTGGAAAAATGGCCCACAATCATATGCATAGTGGTGTGGTATGACGTTCTGTTCGAGGTGAACAAAGCAAGCAAGACTTTGCAATCGCAGACCGCTACCTTAGAAACTCAAACGTCTGAGCTGAGCAGGACCGCCGCGTTCTTGAAACGTTATAAGGAGAACGGGTTCGCCTCTGCAGTAACTGCGGCACGGGAAATTGCGGAGGCTAACGAGATCCCTATGGAATTTCCTGTTGTACGTCGCAGGCGCAAGAAGAAGCAATTCGAATACGAGCATGAGGATGAGCCAGTTGTCGGCGAGCAGGCAGGAGACGATTTTCGCATCCAGTTCTTCAATGTTTTAGTGGATCAGGCTACTATGTCCGTCAGTGAACGGTTCGAACAGGCTCGGAAGGTGACAGATCTATATGGATTCTTATCTCCTTGTGCGGCTGCGAACATTCTTGAGTCAGTCGGGGGACATTCCGCGTTTCAGCAGAAGTGTCACAATTTCGCCAAACTGTTGGGTGACGTCCACCCGGACGACTTGTGTCGTGAGTTGGAGCGGCTCTACCGCCCGTCAACGGAAATGCCGAAGACGGTCCACGATACGCTGGACTACATCTACAAGTATTCATTGCACGACGTGTATCCAAATGCGGCTATCGCCCTTCGAATTTTTCTTACGCTTCCCGTGACAGTGGCGTCCGGTGAGCGGTCTTTTTCCAAGCTCAAACTCATCAAAAGTTACCTTCGCTCAACGATGGCGCAAGAGCGGTTGACTGCCTTGGCGACGATCTCGATTGAACAGACAATTGCGAAGGGAATCGACTACGAAAATTTGATTGAAAGGTTTGCGGCAACGAAGAGCAGAAAGATCCCGCTGTAACTGATATGGACAAGGTTGGCTGCGTTTGATGCTTTAAGACATCGTCAAAATAGGTGCTAAGTTTCTTTACCTCAAGCTTTTCCGTTTTGACTCAATTATATAAAACTTCTGTGTAGACTGCCAAAAACAGGCACCTATTTTGTAAGATGTTTGTGATTCAGGCTAAGTGTTGCATCTCACTCTGGACATATTTCATTGTGTTTTATAAGTTGATGTTGTAATTACAACTTTGGCAGGGGCCCCCGCTTGCGGCTTTGGGGGGGGGGCCCCCATATTCCTAGCGCCGGCCCTGGTGCTATCACTTATTATGTAGCTTATGGGGGACAGATTTTACTAGAGGGGGCCGAGGATGGATTTTACTGGGGGGACCGATTTCTATGGGGGGACCGATTTTTATATGGCAGGGGGACCAAATCTCACAAGGGGGACTGATTTTCATAGAGGGGGACCGAATTTTATGGATGAATTTTACTGGGGGGACCGATTTCTATGGGGGACCGATTTTTATATGACACCGGCAGGGAAAATAGTGGTGTTCCGGTTTCAACTATTTTAAAGCGTTGTTATTGCAGCGTGGGTCAGTGATTGCATTGCTCGCTAGAAGTTTCTTAGGAATAATTTTTGGCTCGTGTTTGCTTTGCGCTCCACATACCTCGCCGCTAGTTGCCTTCACTTGTAATGGCGGCACGTCGGCAACATTCGCTGCTTGATGTTGATCAACTAAGTCTTCAATGACTTTACATTCACTATTATCGCTTAAATGCTTTTCACTTCCCACCAGTCGTTCTACATGGAGATTATAATGCTACTTCATACTATTAATAATAGTAATACTAAAAGTAATTATAATAGAAACAGCAATAAACATAGTAATTCTTTTATATATTCATTATAACATTGTTACATATGCACGTTTGTAGATTCACTGGTTTTTTTGTTTATCAAGCTACTGAGATGATACTGCAGCTTTATTAGGCATCATGAATATGATTCTGTAAAGTATGCTTTGAGAAAACATAAATTCAGCTGCAAAACGCGAGCTTACTTGCCTCATTATGAATATAATATTTTTAAAACAGTGAAGGTTACTTTGAATTATCTAAATGAAGTTTAAATAGCTGTACAAATTCACATTCCTCTGTTACTTTGATCAAACTGAAAAGCAAAAAATTAAATTTATACAACATTTTAAAAAAGTTTAAAGGATTTAAATATCTTCACACAATGCTGATGTACACATAATTTCTGTTGTTTTTTTCCTATATATAGCCGGATTATATAGAGCTTTGCCACAGTTCAAACCTGTATTTTGGAGCTTCGTCTCGTAACTTATTCAATTAAATTTAATCCTGCCATAATTCGACAATGATGTCAATTGCCGCTATCATGAAAATTCTAAAAATTTATTCTACATCGTCTTGTTCTTTGAACCAGAATAGCTCGTAGTAAATAACTAGTGTAATATATTGCCGCAACACAAGTCATGAATATCCTTATATATTAACAATTCAGTGAGTTCTAAGCTTTAACTATCAAACAGCTATTGCAGAACAGCCCCTCAATGGTCATAGTAGATGCGACAAATTTGAGACTGGTAGTATAGCCACTGAACTGTGTATACTATGAAGGGAAAGCTGCAATTCCTTTTAGCACTTCCATGATGGAACTATAATTTGTGTATCACGCTGTGCTGGTCAAAGTCAAGCCGGCGTCAGAAATCGAACCCAGCTTGCACGATTAAAAAGCAAAATCATTGAGCAATCTAGAAGCTGCTATTCGGTTCTTTAACGAACAGCTCAAGTGAGCGCGTGCCAAAAGGACGTTCTATCATACATAGCACAATAAAGTCTGTTGACAGAATATAATTCGTTTTAGATCCCTTAAGCCCCAGTCCACATGAAAGTATTAACTGTATTTTCATTAATATACGTAGACATGCATTGCACAACAAACTCAGTTGACACAATATAATGCGTTGTAGATTCATTAGGCCCCAGTGCACACGAAAGTGTTAAGGTATTACTCCATAGAATATTGTTAAAATTTTTACAGGGGATTCATTTTTACTAACCTTAAACGAGTCAGTGATTTTAGCAAAATACCGCCTTGTGTGCCGTGAAAATACTGCTTAGTCAGGTGTTCAGTGATTGTCTAGGGCTGTTTTAAAATCGTTTAAAAATTCTAATAATTTTGTGTTATCCGGCTGTTCCAGAATTGATTAAAGAGCTATTTCATTTTAGCTTCTGCTTACTATGCGAAGCATTTCAACGGATGCGTCGGCGCAGTCTTTGATATAGTGTGAATACAGATTTGAAAGTAATATTCAAATTTTTATTCTGTGGGAATGTAAAATATGTGCATAAATATGGCAAAAGTACATTTTCTGTTTTGATTAGCCATTTTCGTTTTGTATCTAAGAGTGCCATGATATCCTCTTATTTTACAGTTTATAATTCTGAAAATACTTTTAAGGATTCTAGCAAATAACAAAATTAGTGATAGCAAGAGTGCATTAGGCATTGGGGGGTCGAGATGCATTGACCCTCAGTTTCTGGGGCTGGGCGGTTGTTGGGACCCCCAAGTTCTTGGGGAGGGGTTGATTTAACCTGCATCTGTATATATACCGACCCCCAGGAATTGGAAGGGGTCCGACCTACCACCAGCATCTGGGGTCGGTCTATACATCTCGCCCCCCAAAAAACTTGGAGGGGGATCAGACCGAAAACGCCCGCGTCACCGAACACAAGTTTACATATGAGTGCAGGGAAGTGGCATACTCTTCCCTAATGCACTTCTGGTGATAGTAATACATTAACTGTGCTGTAATCGTGACTTGAATTATTTATCACGTTTCAAACAGGTGCGTGCATCAACTGTTCGTAACTTGACGTTAGCACCAATTGATATTCTTTTAAATAACTAATGAAGCCAAACTTTAGTATTGATATGCCAGCATTATTAATTGAAGTAAAACCTTGTGCTCTACGGCACAGATCATTGGCAAAATGTCCTTATCCTGGTTATATTTACGAAACCTGCATGTTTCCTGCTTCGGCCTTGAAGGCTAACTACACGATCAACGGATACGGAGAAGATGTGGAATGGGGATCAGTAAATGCAACAACCGGCATACGGACTGGGTTTTTAAAAAAATTAGACAATCGGAATACTTCCGGTTTGGTGTGTTCCATTTACATTGTTAGCCACCAAAGACACACCGCGGGGTTTAATTTTACGTATCCTGCAGATTACCGAATGTTCAAATACGGTTATATTATAAACACTGGAGCAACTAGTAGTTTAGCAAAATATTCAGACATATTAATTGACGTATTTTCATCGAAAACATGGATAGTAATGTGCATCACAGCACTAGCGTTCATGGTCTCTTTTCTGCTATTCAAAATTGAGAAGCAGCATTTTGAAGGAAACGCAACTATGGTAAGTATATATGTCGTAAGCCACTTGGCAATCTCGTCCATTTTGCCATTGTGGTCTATTTTGCAATAAAAATTGGCAAAAATTGGATTAGTGTAATATTTGTAAATACTATATGACTTACTTGTATTGGGCCAATCGTGTTTGATTAATTGTTTAACAATCAAGCGATATATACTAAGTACGTGAAGTGGCTACATTCACCCAGCTGTTTTGATATGAACATGTGTTTATGAAGTTACTGATATGTTATAACGTGTTTATATGTGATCACTACTGAGTGAATTAACTTTAAGTGCGTGTTCCAATGTTGTTCTTCTGTCAAAATCAAAGTTGAAATTCGCCTTCAAATTTTTGCCATCGGTGTTCGCATTTATGTGAACGCGAACATGGACTCTTCGATGTATGTATGAATGGAAATCGCGTCAGGTTTTATGTGTTTTATGTAGTAGCAACACTGTTTACCAAATGAATTGTTGGGGCCATTGGATTTCCGTTTTTTACGGAATATTTTGCCAGTTCGTCTTACATTACATTCCTGAGCATAACACGAAAGCTTATGTCTCATATATTTGACAAAGTTTACCTTAGTCATCACAGAATATTATAATGATCATAGTACTGTTCACGCATTAATGTTATTTAGGATTCATGTCCTGCGTTCAGCAATTTCAAACGCATTGTAAGATGTTTCATTAACATAAAAACCGTTGTTTAAAAGTTTCTTCAAATTGTGGATATGGTTAGTCTAGTATTTTGTAGCGTCTTTGGTTTCCATTATACAAAACCACAAATTCTTGGTTGGTATCTCACAAATATTTTGTGCTCCACCTCTTTTAACTTTCTCGATAACGTGTCGTCTTCAAAAGTAAATCTGTACTGAGTGTAAAAAATGACTATATGCTTCTTAAAATACCATTCCGAATCTAAAAAATTTTATAATTTGTCTAAAATTGTTTTTATTGTAAATAAAAACTGCAAAATTGAATTGTAAACTTGTAGAATTTTTAAAATCAAAAAATTATCAGCATTACTTATACATTCAATATGCTTGAATTTTAACAAATTTTATACTTACAATGCCCCATTTGAGTCATGCAATTCCTCATTTTATGTCCTCTGAAAAAATTCGGCATCCCTGTTTCTACGTCACTTGAAAAAAGTTTTATTTAGTGGAAGAACCAGTGCTAGAGAACCCACAAGTCTTTGAAGAAAAAGTTACCGATTCGTCGGTAGTTAATGCTTTTCAAGCCTAATAAATTGGGTAGACTATATAATTTGAAGCTCTTATCAATTAATCTTAGCTCTTATAATTTGTCTTTAATACTTTAAGCCCCCCACCTCCTCCCTAAAATCCCCCTTTTCCTCCCCGTCCGCCGAAACCCACCAACCCCGGCCTTTTGATGCTCTGTTGCCTATATGGCCCAGCAAGGAGCGCCTTAGTACTGTTAGTTGTAGTTTTGTATGGAAGGATAGTATGTATGGTATTTGTTGGTTCATACATATCAAGCAAAGAAATTGTTTGCTTTTATTACACATGGCTGTATACTCTTATCACAGCATTAAGATATAAACTTTGCAATATTTGATTTGTACAGAAAGCGTGGAGAATGTTAGAAATGCTTTTGAATCAATACGAAAGCGATCTGTATAGTGGACCAACCTCATGGCGTATTCTTATGGCAGTTTGTTCTCTGCTTTCGTTTTCAATTGTGCTGATGTTTGATGGAAACTTAATTAATATTCTGCTTCGAACAGAAATATCAAGACAACTGGAAACCTTAGATGAATTAGTAGCTGAATTCGAACGCGGAAATCTGAAATTGATCAGGGACCATGCCACAGCCGACTGGGAATTTTGGGATTTGGTTAAGGAATCTAATATTTCGGCTTTAAGGCGTCTACACAGTTTCGTACAAACATCAGAGTCAGTTAAATACGTGAGTCATGATGCTGATGCGTTGGAAATTATTAATAAAAATCGGGCTTACGTTTACGTTGGTGTAACGGAAATCTATGGTGAGTTTAATTATATAGTAGCTGTATTTTTATGTTTCAAAAATATTGTGATATATGAGGTCCTGCCAAAAGATTATACAGATATGAAATTTTACATATTTATTTCACAGTTTATAAAAATTTCAGTTTTTTAAACAATACACCAAAGGTTAAGAAAACTCACATGTTGTGTTACAATTCATACATTAGCTAATTTAGTTTTAATTCATTTGCTTATTAATTTGTGGGTTCCTTAATAACTAAACAGATTTTAACGATTCTTTATAATTACTGAGGAATATTAGAGCAACTTAGCATCACAGTGATTATAAAAGTCCAGATATTTCGTTATAGTGTATGGAACAAAAGAGCAGCCTTGCAGGCTGAAATTGTAAAAGCACCACATTTATGTGCGATAGATTACCTTGTCACATAGCTCGGATTGTACAATAAATTTGTTGAAAGATCACAAACTATAAGATTGTCAAGCGGACTGCAACTTTTTCACCCACCGACCATTGTTTTGGTTTGTCCGGATGGTGAAGATTACTAGTAATAATGTGTAAAATGTACAAAGAATATTTCAGAAAATACATCACTTTCTACAAAAGAATACTAGTTGCTACATCAAATGGGATATTAAGGGTTCCATATGTTTTGCAAATTGGGCTTTTAAAGCTGTCATAGACATAATTACGAAACCTCTTTTCCTAAATGCTGGTGCGTGACTTTTGAGTACTGTGCTCGTTTAAGCTAAATTGGGGCACTATTAGTCTATGATAATAGCTGCAATCAATGCACGTTTCTGATGAGCGCAAACTATTTTAGTTACAGGAAGTATACTTCCAAGGTGCCCATAAGTATATGAACAACATTTATAGTGCTTTAATGCCAATAAGAGCCATTTTATCAATACTATATTTCTTAACTTAGGCGTTTATATAAATATCTTTTTGTCATCCTTTTCGCAGTTACATAACAATTGACTAAATTCCATTTTATCTAGACTATGGGCAAAATTATAAACGAACAACTGATTCAACGCCTAAATTATAGAGTCGTGTCCACCCTGTGTGCCTGTTTCGCTGTCCATTACATGGTGTCTTGGACATCATAGCATTTTTATGGTATTTAAAAATGACATACATAACTAGTGTAGCGTAGCTTCTATAATATAAAATTTTAGAAAAGGATGTATGGTGTCGGCTACACCATGATGTTATTTGCACTGTATCCATAATGTCTTTTTGAGTCATGCGTTTCTGAAATCAGTAAAATGCAATAAGTAGATTTACGGTTAGGTCAAGATGTCTCATACAGCATCTGTTATTATACAGTATAAGTACTAGGAGATGGAATTGAGTACAGTATTTGCAGAAAAATTTCCACATACCGTTGCGACGTAAAAGGTGCCTAATTCTTTATACTAGACTGGACTACATTTGACAAATCTGGTTATTCAAAGTTTGCCTTATAAATAGCACGATTCGTGGTAGTTCTGTCCGAGTTCAGCATGAATAACACCGCCAAGAATATGTTTAATATAACAAAAATAATGATGGTGTGCAGTGCATCATCGCTGTTTTTAATTCAGTTTTCTTGATGTGTAGGACACTATCAAATTTTCTGTATGGTATCATAGGCACAGTCAAATTCCGTTTAGTGACGCCGATAGCGTTCAGGAAAAGCTTATTTTGTGTTGGAAGAATACAATGTTGGATAAGTATTTTTCAGGCACCCTCACGCAACACTAATGACAATAAAGGTGTATTGGATACCATGAACATACTTATATAATTTAAAATTTCCGTATAATAATTTTCCTGCTTTTTAAAAACTGTTTAAAATATACAGCATTGGCAACAGCATAGCATATAGTGCAAAGTGTCCGTGACACTGTCATTTTTGTTACATAGTATGTAATTTTGAATACCCTGCACCATTGTTCGCTATACAAGAATAAAACCTAATGGGCAATTTATAACGTAAACGTCGCAATAAAAGGCAAGCTTAACAATAAATTAAAAGTGTTTTGTAAACGTAAACACTTTAGTTGGGATAAATGGCTATGAAAAAGTAAGTAATATACAAGACCGCATCGGCGGAATTCATAAACTTGAAAGTTTACAGTGTACAAATTGAAACAAGGTAATGACATGGAGATTACTTTCCTGTTCATGTATTCTCATGGCCTCTGCTTTCATGGCTGAAATAGGACGTTTTAAACAACAGCATGCATAGAGCCCTAAATGTAAAGCGCAAGTCGTGGAGATGCATGGTCTAATATTAACTCCTATGAGTGTAGCATATCTTTTAGACTCGCATTTCAGGACAATACTAGAAGGAAACGCATAAAACTGAACAGTTCTATGTATTTATAATAATGCCGTGTCCGGAGTATAAATTACTGCTACGATTAAACGAAGATGATCAAGCTTGTTTGGCAAAAAGTAACCGGCTGTTGACATTTTATACGAAGCTGCAGTTATCTTTCCGGAAGAGAAATGCGCCGAAGCAGCATTTCGGTGTCCAAATTTTTTTATAGGAAAAATATAACTTTAACACGCTAACATCTTTAGAAACAAGTTTCGAAAATAAAAGATTTGCGTACCAAAAGAAAGCTATAATCAAGCAGCGCAGTAATAATAGAAAGTATATTTTTTGCTTCATGCATACATTGTTCTAATTTACATTGCCATTATTCTTTCCTGTTAAAGACTGTAACGTATTTTTCTAACTTTCTTAGCCTGAATAGCTTCATTAACAAAGTTTCGCTACTCCAAGGCTTTAGTATAATTTACCCTTGGATTCGCGCCACATGCGTGCAGCCGTGTGTGAAGACCAATTCACATTAACACCCCAAAATAAAAATTGTAAGATAATAGTAAAATATTTAGCTATTACAAATAGTTATTTTCGGTTTTTAATTCCAGCTAACACCTATTATCTACAAGGCCGATGTCGACTAACATTTGTCAGGTTACTCGATATTCCAGTTGTAACTCAACCATGTGCATTTCTTATGTCGCAGAAAAACCTGTACTATGATGCGGTTACGAAATTTACAATGAAGATCTCCACCTGGCTTCGACGGAGACGGGCAATATACGTAAGCATACTTTGTAGCTTTTGTTATTTTAATACAATATTACTATAATATCTGTAATTGTTATAAAATTTTTGGCTATTTTAAATGGCATGATCTCGCTTAATTTTACTGCAGAAGGAGAACTGAGTAACCACTCGTGCTCGACTATTGCGTGATTTATTATGCTACTAAATGCGTTCCAAGCCAGGCCAAACCTGCTGAAATATTTGATGAGCCCATCGGAGTTTGAATATATTGTACAGTCACTCCATCTTTGGCCAAAAAAAGGCGTCAGTCATAATACTTGGTCAAATATTAGTTATTAGAGAATTTCAGAATATCAGCTGCGTATAACATTGGAATACCGAATGGATAAGCTTGAGCTTTGATAAGCTTTGAGCTTTTATCCATAAGCGTGTGTATAATTCGCGTGGTATTTTTAAATCCTGTTAAACTTAAGCCTAAAAACTAATTTGCGCATAACCTTACAACGGTAGTAAGATGGAAATGCGTCCCGCTTCCATCAGGTTCCATTTAATCAATCTGCGCCCCGCTCTTCCCACAGCTTTTCCACATTTGCGCCCTGGATGTGGCTAAATATATATTAGTGTTAAATTAAGTTCAGCGTATTATAATATATAATCGTTTGCACCAGCTTAGCTAGTCGCAGGGGTGGGGTGAGCTAGACAGCTCCATTTTCACGTCAAAATAACCTCACATTTGTTTGTTTTGAATTGAAACTCTATAAAATTGGTAAATTATTTCTCTCAAACTTTCGGAAAATATTAGCTTGCGAAGGATACCCAGAACATCAGTCTATGAATAATCTCACAGATGAAAGGTATTCTTTTGGATCGGCAAATCATAGTTTTATAGGATTTCAAAAGTTAGACTCATAATACTATAGCTACTTTCATTAAGAACCTGTTGATGTATTTTAAAGATGGAAGGTCGATTGGATGGAACACGAGTTAAAGCCGTTTGAGGTGCACACATTCCCGGGGGAATGAGGTTAGTGGGATGCGGACCCCCTCTCTCCGAAACGATTAGGTAATCTTGAATTATAACCCTTTGGTATAGGTAAAGTAGGGTCTAAATCCCAGACTAAAATCGCTATTTCGCATCCTCAAACCTTTCTCATCTCCTCAAAGTTCCCGCATACACCGAAACTTCGGCAGGAATCTGCGCCACTGTGGAATGTATCGAGTTGAAATAAACGACGCAGCGTTTTCCGTTTGTAAAACTTTCTAGTCCGATACGATCTTAACTGATGACCTAGCTTGTAGCCAGTGCTTCGTAATAAGGCTAATCGCGGAACGCATATTCTCTTTATGTGTCTCAGTAGTTTGCACTATCGCGGAAATTCAAAACGCCTAAGTTCTTCTTTTTAGTGTGTACTGTCAAATTTATTATTATAAAGCTATTACTGCATCGAGTCAGTGTGACCATTTTCAACCCGATGCAGTCTCTATTATGCTGGAAATGACCCATAAATCATGTTCGCACCACGGTTGTAATGACGGTATATAATTAAATATGCAAATTTTATAGATCGCGATATGTTTATCCGGTGATCATTCAGATTAAATAAATTGCAAATTGTACAATTTGTTGAAAATTGGAAAAAAGATACTTCACTGGTGAACTCTAGGATTAAATGATCTTTAGTGTATATGTGAACATTTGCAAATAAATTATTGAATGGTTTTGGGAGTGAAATTAGAGATAATTTTCACGAACGCCGAAAGCTAAACTATAAAGCCGTGCTTATATTGCTGAGCAAAAAGGAATCTTCATTATTCAAAATATATTAATCAGCAGAGAAACCTGCAACAATTTACCCAATATTACATAATGCCTTAGCCCATTTAGGTACATACACTATGGCTGTGCTTCTGCAAAAATCACAAACTGAATCGTGCAAAAAAATTGCGTTCACATTTTTGCCATTGGTATTCGCATTTTTATGAACCCCAACATGTGATGTGGGTATGGAATTTGCGTACGCGAAATTTCTACATTTCGTACGTTTGTGTGCGTTCATCAATTGGCACACTGAATCGTTTCGTATTTACTGAAGTACTCACTCACGTGAAGCACTATTTGTGTAAAACAGTATGACAAAAAAGCGATTGATAATTGGGTTTTACTTGTACGCTTTGAAAAGATAGCTAAATGGCAAAATAGTGACTGCGAACAACGTCCACGCGAACGCCGACCTCAACGCTATACGCGTCCAATAGAAAAATAGCGATTTGTGCGTGTTTATATTTTTTACGATTGTGAACAAGCTAGATAAAAGAACAACTTACAAGTGCCCACCTAAACTGAAGTGATGCATATTCCAATGGTTTTCGATTACACTTCGGTTTTGACAAAATAAATTCCCAGCGGTGTCACATCAAGTTAATGCAGCGTTTACGTTATAAAGAACCCACCATGTGAAAGTTTTGTCCACCCTGGGTGTCTCTGCCACCATCAGTTATATGGTGTCTTGGACACCATGGTGTTTATGATGGTATTTTCAGATAGTATGCATAGGCAGTGTACCGTCGGTGATAGTATGGTGTAGACTACACCATAAATTTTATATGGTGTTAGCTACACCATGCTGTTATTAACACGTAGTATATAATGCATTTGTGTATGGTGTCCTTGACACCATCAGTAAAAAAACAATAGGTAGATTAAGACACTATAGCTACGTTAATGGTGTCTCATACACCATCTTTGGCATTACATAGTGTGGGTATATACCGTATACCACTTGATGGTGTGGTCTAGACCATAGGGGCACAAAACTTTCACATGGGGGTCCTTTATAACGTAAACGCCGCATAACTCCCGCATGGTTTGTTCTTGCTGAGGAATTTGTACTGTTTCACATTATTAGCTATTAAAGAATGTCAACGAGCTATGGAATTGCAGGTTTGCATGAAATGGTTAAAGGATTTTCTGCATTATCGAAGTTCCACCTTCAAAGTTAATTTAACATTTTGTTTTGCCCACCAAGTTAGATCAGAAATTCAGACTTTCAGTACTTTTGATTTAACGTGTAATTGAGTCCAATTGTGTGCTAAGCTGTGTATTTGTTGATCCATTACTTCCCCTCTAAATCTCGCAAAGCTGACACGAGTTAGGAAAATTGAAATTTTGTCCAAATATAGTCTCAGAACATTTTAAATTATAACTTCACCATAATCTAGTAACCAATGTTTAAAACTATTTCATAAACGTAATCATAAAAATTTTGTTATTAAAAGTTTCTAGGAAAACGCTGGAATAATTAGCTTTTATTCAATCATACTGATTCCTGGTTACAGCTTTGATCTGGTAAATTATCAGGCTTTTAAGCAATTGTAAGAGGCTGGTTTCGAGGTAAAAACAAATTGTACCTGAGATTAGATTTCGAGATAGGCTGCAAATGTTCGTCACATTGTTTTAAAGTACGGTTTGGTCATCAGTTTCTTTGAACAATTTTAAAGGAAGCTTAGGAAGCTCAATTAGGAGCATCAGAATAGTTAAGCATCACAGACAGGCTCCACTCGCCATATTTCTGTTAAACCCACTAGCAACCTATTGTAAATGTATCTGCAGCTTGCCAGACTTTTTTTACCCTGTGCATCACCAAAAAGCAAAATTTTGAAATTTTAATAAAAAAAGACAAGACACGAAACCCGGCCTCGGTGCGGCCTTGAGCTATTACTGGTCTTTTTGCGGGCTTTTCTAATTGTAGGTACTGAGTATGCAAGAGACAGACAAATTCAACACTGGTACCATTAAAAGACAAAGTTTCTTTCTTTACGCGAAACAAGCCTCGGTGCGGCCTTGAGCTATTACTGGTCTTTTTGCGGGCTTTTCTAAAGGTAGGTACTGAGTATGCAAGAGACAGACAAATTCAACACTGGTAACATTAAAAGACAAACTTTCTTTCTATACGCGAAACCGGGCCTCGATGAGGCCTTGAGCTATTACTGGTATATTGCGGGGTTTTTAAGGTAGGTACTGAGTTTGCAAGAGACAGACAAATTCAACACTGGTACCATTAAAAGACAAAGTTTCTCTCTTTACGCGAAATCCGGCCTCGGTGCGGCCTTGAGCCATTACTGGTCTTTTTGCGGTCTTTTTTAAAGGTAGATACTGCGTGTTCAAGAGACAGACAAATCCAACACTGGTACCATTTAAAGACAAACTTTCTTTCTGTAATTCTGGTCGTTATGCAAAAACTTCTGCAGGTGTACTCTGGTGTGCTTACCCGAGCCGCCTCCAAAGTAATGTACCCGGCGAGTAGAATCCCAGCCAGAACACGCTATTCGTGCGTGAATAATGCTAGCGACTTATAAGTTTTTTCGTTTGGAGCCTTGGTCGCCACTCGGGATGTGATCCCTTCACTTGAACTGAGGGAATGCAGTGAATCTTCGCATTAATTGCAAAAGGGTATCAGGTTTCTCAAAAGGTAGAAACTGTGTAGCCCAAATTCCCAGCTTTCGGTTTCAGGCAGTCTGTTCGCTCAGTTCTGAATGCTTGCGTTGGCGAAAAATTGGGACTCCATGCCCTGGCTGGTCTAATCGTTTCATCTGCCAACACCCGGCGGCCAATCAGCGCATAAGCAAGCCAGATGCGAGCCAGTTTTGTTTCGTTTTGAACATGTGTTCAGTTATCACTGGTTTTTAACCCGTAGCAAATAAGTAATATGAACAACAGCTGTTTTTGATCGTGGGTGCTTATCTAGGCAGCAAAGGAGTACAGAATTAACAATCGGTACTGGTCAGATCGTAGATATTGCTCAGAAGGCAAAACGGATTAAATTATAGTTCGAAAGCTGTGTACTGTTCTGAAGCCGCGGTATACGTAATGGGTTGACCATGTGTCCATGAGCGCGAATGGTAATGTCATAGTCGTGAACGGAGTTTACAAACTCTGGCACTGTAGGCCATTGGCGAACCTGACTGGGACAGAAATCTGCCATTAGTTGGTTGGAACGAAAACGGTAGCATACGGCATCGGCCCACCATGACTGAATGGACAGTTGTGACAAGGGAGACATCTTCATATCACTGGGCACGTGTGCAAATTATCTTACTGAGCACTAGGGTTAGAGGTAGGCGTCCCTTTCCCCGCAGGAATGGTGATAGGCCAAACAGCCTTTTCTGTCACCTCTGCCACCCTATTCTGTACATTGCCACATCTGCAACCAGCATGCACACAGAATAACAAATCGAGTTTTTCTCTTATGCGATAATATCGCGAATATTCTTGTCTGATTTAGAATGTCACATGATGAACGCGGACAAACGTGCGAAATGGACAAATGCGTGCGAATGCAAATTCCATTTGTACATCGCAGAACCCACGATCGCGGTCGCAAAAGCGCGGACACTAACCGCAAAAATGTGAACGCAAATTTCAGCACGAATCAATTCCTGGTTTTGCCAAAATTACAACCGTGGCGTACACACCTAAACTGGATTCCCGCTAACATTAGAAGTACAATACGTACCAGTCAGAATATATTGTTGACAAAGTTCACATATTACCGGCTGGATACGAAATCGCGACATATTTTAGTATAACACAAAAACCTCACTTTTGTGCTGAACTTTGACCAATTAGTCTTGCACGAGAATAAAAGTCTAAATAACTGCGATCGTGCAATTTAGTGAATCATCCCATTTAACTCTTACATCAAGTTCAAGCTCAATATCGCTTACCTGAATAATTTTGTAGTACAAAAGCTAAAACAAACAAGTGTTCATTAATGATATCCAATTTATCCAATAAATTTTGAGAAACAATAATTTTCTAAATACTTTTAAAATGAAATAAATATGTTTTACTATTGATAAATATATATGCTGACATGCGTTTTGCAGGAAAATCATGATTTCGCAATTACTCAACGTCTATGCCATCGTCCGGTTCAAGAACCGTTTGTATCGCTAAAGATCGATCATATTTCAAAGTTATTTACAATTGTAACAACATTGTATTTCTTATCTCTAATTGTATTTATTGTTGAAAATGTAATCCTAATTTGGAAATACGTATTTTATAACGTGAGATAATTTTTACCGCGCATGGAAACTGTACGAGTTTATTATTTATTAAGCCATATTTTTAGTATGTATCGTTCTTTTGTCAATTGTGAAATGACTGGGCGATTAAATGCCGTCAGAGTAGAGGCCAGGGTATGCGAGGGACAAGAG
>JASANE010026070.1:0-33415 GCA_030248225.1 Trileptium ribeirensis
CGCCATACCCCCTTACTTCAAACACCTTAAAATCCAGAACCGGAGTTAATCCAAAACAAAAAATCGGGTGGGCGTTTATCATTTTATGAATAAAACCGACCGGAGCGAAAAATTTCGAAAGTTAGGATGCGAAGCCTTGCTACTGGGGAGGGTATCAAAAATGGGGCAAACTCCACATTTTAACCCCTGACCCCGGAACCAGATCCAAAATCAAAAACCGCTCGGGATGTAAAGGATAAATCTACTATGTCGGTTCGAATGAGACCAAGATCATGTTAAAATCGGTTAATCGTTCCCGAGTTATGGCCGATCACACACACACAAGACACAACTTAAAAGATTTCACCCCTGCAAAACACAATCTCCACTACGTTCTGATTAACCTCTCTGATCCCCTCTGCCGCAAAGCACATCCTGACCTTTCTACAGCAGGCGAAGGAGGATTTTGACCGTTTCCCCCCGACCATACCCCACAACCCTCCAGTATTCCGCGGTGACATCAAAAATTGTTGTACTACCAATCAAAAATCAGTTATATTTAATCAAATCACGGCAAGTTTTAAGTACAATGAAGCGGGGTCTGTAAAAATAAATATGTTGAGTAGGTAAATATAAAAACAAAACAACGATATCCGTGTTTAAATACATGAAAAATACGATGAAATACAATCACAACAAACCACGGTTACGCTATTGTATTTCATGGTTGAAGCAGAACTTTAAACAGCTCAAAGCCCCCCCGTTTTCTATAACGTTCATGTTATGGTGAGACCAGACACAGCAATACATGTAGCGGTGAAGCATAATTATATAGCCCATTTTTCAGTAAATAATACGTCAGGGCCCTTTATTTCATTCATCTGTGACCATAAATACGAAATCTGTCGAAATCTACTTATCATTACTTCACTCAACGGTATGAATTTCAGGATAGGTTTTAACGTTGGAGACTCAGAAAGCTTGTAGTTTAAACACATACAATGCAAATACCATTGCTTTAGTCGTATTAAGCGACCACAAAACGAATCCTGACTTTTGCAGATATCAGTTTGTTTAAACACAGAGCTTGACATAATATGATTAAGCGACCAAAAATGTTTGAAAACCCCTCTATCCGTTGATGAGTTATGATTGCGACAAAGAAAGATAAATTTTAACCGCTATTGACGAAACTTAGCTTGGTAGTTTTAAAAATTTATTAAAAATTAGATTTTATTTAGTTCGATAAACTGATTAGATTCCTGGATTTTACAAAACCTATTAAATGAAATATAAGCTCTGCGTGCTTATCTCTAGGTCGCCCAAAAAAGACTTTGAATTGTACAGCATGTACGTTTGGTAATTGTAGGAGTTAAATTTACATGGTAAATGACAGACCGTCGCCAAATCAAAATCACTCAGATACACTTGTCAAAAACTATAGCAATATCACAACCTAGTCACGCTCAGAAATAAAATCAAATTTTTCGCGTTTGCAAAAAATTAACAGCTCTTAAGTTGTTACTCACGTTTACTTAAATTGCGTTTCTTCTGATCGTGGCTTTGGACTAATAATAGCAGTATAACCTCACGAAATCACGGGCCAACGAATAATATTTACCAGCAGCGAAAAACTGTAAAAATGGAGGCACAAAAACATACATATGACTTGATCAACCGCGTCATAATCATCAAACGTTATAAATGCAAATCCTCCATGGCCCGGCCCACCATCAGAACGTGGTTTCATGTTCACGCTCAAGATATTGCCAAACTGTGAAAAGTATTCTCTGAAAAATATAGAACAGTTATTGTCAGAGCAATACCGACGGCAACAAATACCATGACAAAAGAAATATGAAACAAATAATCTAATTAAACTCCGAAAGGAAAAGGTACAATTCATAGATGTGAATGAAAATTATGAATGCGTAATGTTGTAGTTTCTCAAAGCGAATGATAGAAACACTTTTGCAAAGGCGTATTGATAGAAAATATACAACGTCACGCCTTCTTTAATAAAAAAATATTTCCGCGTATTTAGTGCAGTCTAAAAGTTTAGGTGATGGCACTGGTTTCTTAATATTTGTTAGCGCAATTACGAAAATGTTTATTTAAAAATTATTCACTGAATTCCTACTTCTACAACACGGTGCAAAATGCATAAATATGACAAACTTCTTATGAAATCATATCTAGCTCAATTATAAAATAAACGCGCTTATGCTACCACTAGTAGTAAGTGTTGTTAGGATTTGAGCTACAAGAGCTCAATTTGGAACCGTTTAATGTTTATAACGTTACAAAATTAAGAAAATACACGCCATCTTTGTATACTTGAAAAGAAACGGATCGGTAGTAATTATGTGTGTCAGACATAACATGTCAGGGTTTTCTTTTTGAAATTCAGAAGCGTGTAAAATGCTGTGTAATTTTTTTAGAAACGTGTAAAATTTTTGCACGGTGTCAATTCCAAATATGGGCTATATGTGCATATATTGTCGTACTAAATACACCTCCCCTTTCCACCGGGTGGCATACACTATTTTGTGCTACAGTATACACCTATAAGGCTTTAAGATCGAGTTATGACGTGAACAAAAATTCACACATTGTGGAATTTAGCGTTTCCGAATCCTTGTCAATTTTTAAAATATCAGAGCTGAGCTCGGAAGCTAGTACACTTGCCAGTCTTAAGCAACAACTTCTATAATTCAGGCAAATGTCTGAGGTGTGTATAATTTTGTGTAAGATTTCTTTGGACTGTGAATTTTTTTCAACATTTATTTACATAGTAAAATACATAAACAAACTATGCCTTGACCGACAACTCAATGTCCGCTCAATGTTATTTAGAAAACAACAGTATTTACTACCCAACATATCTCAGAATTCAGATCATCGACTTTCGTAGAAATCTAATTGTTCTACCGCTTTTAGCCACTCTAAACTGCTCAGTCAACGGCTAGGGACAGCGTCTAGTTAATCACTTTATATCTCAACACAGATGGCAAGTTGAACACATGCCGTAATAAATAATAACTAAAGTCTGGCGGCTTTCATTACTGCTTGTAACATTATTTTGATGAGAAATTGGTTAGAAATAACTGGTTGGTGATTACTGATGTCGTGAGGGAACCAACGTTAACATATTTGAAAGAAAAATACATTTTTCTTAAACATCTTAGTGTGTTAAAGTACCTTGTGAACATACATAAAACCAAAACCAACCGTATGTTTTCCTGATTATGTTGTGTCTTGAGGCCACCAACAAACAACTTAGTAACAGTGAACATATTTTTGGCGTCTTCGCGTGGTAGGACGCGTTTAGTCTCAACAAGTTTTCCGTCAATTGTGTGCGGTCGGGACTGCATGCACCGCTGGGTACCCAGAGCATCGGCGAACTTAACGTATCCAAAGCCGCGTTTCTTTCCTGTAGCTTTATCCATTGCAATTTGGCAATTTATAATCTTAAAACAACGGTAAAACACATAACCATAAAACTAGTAACTATCGAGATTGCAGAACGTAGTGAAGCATAGGTACACCAACGCCTTTTGCGTGCACAGCCAATCAGCTCTCGATAGCATACGTCGATATTCCATATGTGGATATCACACAATACCGCACAAGTTAGAACAAAACTAACACCGGCAATAATTTTGCAATGCCCCAAAACCCCCACGTTCAAGCTATCAGCCTCCCAGGCCGTAACAGTAAAATTAGGAATTTTGGATCGATGAACCACAGGGTGCCATACCCCCGTACCTCAAACCACATAAATCCAGAACATGAGCCTTAATTGAAAAACAAAAAAGAGGAATCGGCATTTATCATTTTACCATGAAATAAAACCATCCGGATAAAAAATTCGAAAGTTGAGATAAAAATAACCTTGCTTCCGCGAAGGGTACTAAAATGGGGCGAAAACCCTCATTTTGATCTCTGACCTCGAACCTTGGGGGCGCAATACCCCCGTACCCATGGGTCACAGAGCATAAGCAATACCGGCAACGAGTTTATCATGCCCGAGAACCCTCAAGTCAAACTTTTCAGCCGCCCAGGACCTCAGAATAAATTTTTGAATTTTGGGTCGGGGAACCATTGAGGCACCATATCTCAAACCCGATAACTCTAGAACCGGAGCCTTAATGGAAGAACAAAAAAGAGAGCCATCGGATTTATCATTTTGCTATGAAATAAAACCAACCAGAGATAAAAATTCGAAAGTTAAGATAAACATAAGCTTATTTCTGTGAAGGTTACTAAAATGGGGTAAAAAAAATCATCATTTTGACCTCTGACCCGAACCATCAGGGCGTCATAACCCCGTACCCATTGAACCACGGGTCATAGAAACCAATACCGTCAATGAGTTTCCCATGCCCGAAAACCCCCAGGTAAAGCTTATTGGTCACCGAAGAAATTTTCATATTTTGGGGCGAGGAAGCATTGGGACGCCATACCACTGTACTTCAAACCTCATAAATCCAGAACCGAAGCCTTAATCGAAAAACAAAAAGAGATACCGGCATTTATCATTTTACTATGACTTAAAACCATCGAGAGAAAAAAATTCGAAAGTTAAGATAAAAATAGCCTTGCTTCCGTGAAGGGTACCAAAATGGGGCCAAAACCCCACCTTTCGAACCCTGATCCCGGAACCGGACCCCAAATCAAAAAACGGTAAATCGACTATGCGGTTTGAATGAGCCCAAGATCATAAAAATCGGTTCAGGCGTTCCCGAGTTATGGCCGATCACACACACACAGACAGAATCTAAAGGATTTCACCCCTGCCACACACAATCTCCACTACGTTTCACTACGTTCTGATAAATATATAACATTTTTATTAACCAAATATCACTAGCAACAAGTTTTATGGCTACGAACACTGATTACTTGTAAGTGAGAATGAGCTCGAAAAATGGAAAATATGCACCACTAGCAAACGAAGATATTTAGACCCGATAACAGGAATATCCAGCTAGTCTATGAAAGAAAGAGACTATACGAATTTGTTGATATTGCTGCAATGGAGCAACTATATAATCACAAAAAAAATAAATATTCGTGCTGAAATCAATAATGATAAAGCTGTGACGAACCGAGTATCTTCACAAAAATGCAAAATCGTGTTTGTAAATGTGCGTTTACACGCAATCACGCAATTCTTATACGTGCATTTAAGTGTAATTACGTGCGGAAGCTTGCAAAAACATGTTTTAGCTTGTGCGTCTGTCCAGAAATTCCACCCGCTACTGCAAAAATCTGTGCCAGTTATAACGATAATGTAAGGATGTAGCAACACCATATTAAGCCCGGAAATGAACAAATATACAATATCCATGAGAAGTAGGATGACGCGTAAATCATGGTGTGGCTTCTGTAGCACAAGGCGACTGCTACAACAGGGTATGGAGCCATACTAAATGTTTACGATTTTGTAAAAGAAAAAAAAATAAATACTACTGAGAAAAAACTGTGGATTCAAAACTCGAAGAACTTTCAAAACCATAATAAAAAACAAAAGACAAGAAGAAGATTAATAATTAACAGCAGCCGCAGCGAAATCTAATATCATATATAACCTAACCATGAATTTTTGAATTCTGAGTGTAGTGAGTGAAACGACCGTCGCAAAGAATTCTCACTGGGCAGAGTAGTAAATTTCTATGGTATCCGTTTCTGTGTTTTTTGGGGTGACACGCATACCTCCAGTTATGCTGGGGATTGACTCGCGCGATAGCTCATTCGAAACTTCTGTTTGAGCTCTTTAGATAAAGGAAAACAGATTCCAACTCCTTTAGGCCGTAAACGTATGCCAAACGGCCTCTGGTCGGGTCAAAATAGGGTCAGACAAAACACGTTATCGTTTGTACCTCGACAACTGCTATATATCTTAGCCAAACGGGCTCTGGTCGGGTCAAAATAGGGTCAAACAAAACACATCGTTTTTACCTCGAGGACTGCTATATATCTTACCCAAGTTGAGCTGATTTTGTAGGGGCAAAATGCTCTATAAGGCTGTATATCATGCTTCGCTACATGACTCGTCTAAGATGCAGCATCTGGGTAGAAGATTGTTTAATGGGCCGTGAGACCCAAAATACATGAAAACGTAACGCTCCGCTACCGCTCGAGCTATATGATTGTAGTTGATCTCGTTTCTCAGAGTAACGCAACCTCTATACAGCTGCACGTAGTGTATTACTGCTGGATTATTGGCGCTGCAGGTTGGGTTTTTCGTACATCTACCTAACTACGCAATAAGCTATTACATCTCCTCCTCAGCTATTAAAGCACCTATTTTGCATGTAGATGCTCGCTATAGCCGTACACGTCAGTGTAAATTACATATTTAAAGCTCAGAATTCACAAGAGTGAATTCTGAGCGTTTACTCAGTACTGACTAAACGGAACTGGAACCGCAATCTTTAGCCGGAACCCAAATATGGGCATAGCACTTTCTACATGTGAAAAAACTTTTTGCCTATTAGAAATGGAGTAGGTGTCTATACTGATATTTAACCGTGTAATAGAGGACCATAAGAATATTTAACCGCTTAATAGTAAGTTAATATTAAAGGGACTAAAGTAGTTGCTTCATATACAATTAAACCGTTTTATGATGTCGTCGCCGAAGCATTTTTAAGAAGGCGCGGGCATGAACAATACTAAAATATATCGAACTTTGCTTCCTGTAGAAATTAAATTGTTAGCCCTGATATTTTTTGGTTACATTAATAACATGATAATATTAACTTTGTAGCGGTAAAACCATAGCAATATTTGCTTCATCCTTTCAATGCTACAAACTGATACCGAGAATGACAGTGACATAAATATTGTTCTAACCCCATTGCATCTAGGTATAAACCGTAAGTAAAGCTAATCTAATTTCTTTAACTTTCATATCGATTCGCAGGTCTTTTAACAATAAACACGTATATGGTTCACTATTTTGGACGCACGCCGGATATGTCGTTACGTCGTTTGTGCGGTGCAAAAAAATTAAAAAATGCTGAAATTGGCAATAAAATTGCGTAAAATTTCCGCTTTTGAATTTAGTTGCAAGAAGAACACTAAAAAAGTCTGCAAATTTTCCTCATACAAACAGCGTCAGCATTTTTCGACAATCCCTAGCGAAACATTTAGGCCCTGACTTTTGAGCCACTACTTTTTTACACTTAAGGCCAGAAGCATGTGCTCTAAAATTGCCGCCACGTGTCCCTTAATACAAGGCGTGTGTATTATTGCTCAATTTGAAATCTCGAAATAAGCAATGAACACATGCTAACGATATTCGCTCTGCTTCTCATCGCCGAGTTAATTACTAATGTTAGACAATCATCTTCAGCAGCAATGAATAATGAAAATTGCTTAATTGTGCAGTGTCACATCTACAGAATTAACAGAGACATTTCACAGTACGTTGTTGACTGTACAAGATACTAAACAGCAACTGCGGGGTCACAGCTTAAATAACAGGTATAGCAAGCAAATTTTTGACTAGCGTTATTTTCTTTATACATTTTTAGTAGAACTCTAGAAATAGAAATGGCTACCGGAAAATTAAGAGCTACGCAAAAGAACAGAAAACGAAAATTTTTATGCTATAAAAACAGCACCACGTATAGTGAAAGCCGGTAATGCGAATCTGGGAAAAATTAGCCGGAACTAAAAGTTTAACCGAAATCGGACTACCGGTTATTTCCTTATATTAAAAGCATATATGCACACAAGTTTTTAATGGTTTTCCAAAGATCGTAGTACCGAAACAAAATGTGGAACAATGAATTCGCGACAACCTCGAATCTTAATAAATTTAGCTAAAAGCGAAGCAATTAATTAATCTGGCCATTCTACAATATGAGCTGAGACGAACACAAGTTCATATTATGGAAAGCAAGCAGCAACATTAAACAAATATATGGCACTTTATGCACCACGATGTCGTTCAAAGAAACATTTCATTATTTGAAAGATTTTACACATACAAAAATAATAAGGCAACAAACTTACATCTCCAAACTGAGAATAGAATGAGTGCATCGATTCTTGTGATGTATGCACCGCCAAACCACCAACAAACAGATTATTCGCCTGCTCAGCTTCATTCTAAAAACCATGAACACAATATGCAGCTATATTTTGGCCGATACAGGAGCCATTTCGCTGCTTTCAGATAACATGGTTGAATATTTCCCTTTCATTTCACTACGTATAATTGTTTGCCAAGCATAATAATAGATATCCACGAATAGAGCAATATTGTTTTTCTATAAATTTCCGTAAAACAAGCTAACCATAATCCTTTCCCTGTAATGAAGTCCAAATTCCTGAAGAAACTCTAAAAATCACATAAATCCAGAGACTTACCTGCAACATTAAACAACCAGTCTAAATCATACTCGGAATTCCACAGGTAACCGTGCAATACCCGGACTACTATAACGACAGCGAAGCCTAGGTTATCATAGTTGGTGACATGCAATACTCACTATTCCGTAGTCCTTAATAATACAAGATAAACATAGATGAATCCATAGAAAAAACTATTCTATGACGTTGTCATTTATAATCCGGCATTCCAAATTCTCATCCGCAAGATACAGTACTCACCAGAAGTGTACGTTATCCGCTTGAAACGCTGCCTGCCTGCGAAAGTCATTTCCGGCAAATACATTACCAGCTGTAAAGTTCGATGTTACGTTATTGCTCAAAAATATAGTAACGAAACAATTACAGTCAGAGAAATATGTCCGTGAGATGCTAATAATTCGACCATGAAATACGTCTATAAAATACTATTATGGGGACATCAGGTACAGTATTATTTTAATTTTCATTCCTAAACCATCCAAACAGGAAATATTTTGTATTTTTGTATATGGAAAACAAGTGCACATAAACTTCACCTGAAACAATTTTTATCTTTTGTTCTTTTTAACATTCTCAAGAAATTGTCTTGTGTAAGTTTAAGAAGAAAAAAGTGACAACTCTGGCAATAAATTTCTAACATGCTCCTGGGAACGTTTTCCCCCGTAGAAAAGATTACAGCTGGAATTATTCGACACCAGCAAATACTGCATAACCGCTAAATGATAGACTAGTAAGTTGTCCCTAAACATAAAAATAAATACCTTTAATAACATTAGCAAAACCCAGTAATTCTACCGAAAAAATAAGTACAAAATTTTACCAAAATTTCACTCACAAATTTTGAAGTTTTAGAACCTTTCTCGACTCGTTTCACCTCCACTAACTTGCCATCGATAACATGCTCTTTTGATGTTAAAGCCGCACTGACACCGGATGGTTCAGTGAAAGTTACAATTGCAAAGCCACGCGGTCGCCCGGATGAGTCAGTACGAACGGAACCCTCGACA
This sequence comes from Trileptium ribeirensis, assembly GCA_030248225.1. Classification (NCBI taxonomy): domain Eukaryota; kingdom Metazoa; phylum Nematoda; class Enoplea; order Enoplida; family Thoracostomopsidae; genus Trileptium; species Trileptium ribeirensis. The sequence continues at coordinate 9,375 of JASANE010026070.1, forward strand.
ATCTGAATATAAAACATGAGCATAATAATCAGGCGTCCATTGTTGAGGCGAAATGGTGGGATTAGCACCATCGTTCGAGTTGTTTTAAAAAATTTATTTCTATTCGAAATGCATGCGTGTTAATTAAATGACCCGAGTGGTATTTATTCGGGTCAGCACTAGTTGTAATCATTTAAAAGACAGAGTGATCATGCGCACCGGTAAATCCAGCGGTTGGGTTTTCAACTCAGGTTCAACTGGGTACCTTTTTCATTTACAGTAGTTTTCGTTCCAGCAAAGATATATATACATAGGCGCATGACATATAGGCACATTATACTGACAGAGCACTAATTTTTACATGATTTACTGGTTATTTACTTTCGGAAAGTATTTTACAAAAATATATTGTTCAGGTTTGTGTTATCTGGCGCTTCACTGGTGAAAAAATACAAACCGGTAAATTAAGCAATGGAATCAGAGCAATCCCAACTAATCTGATATCCACATAATCTTTTCAAAATTTTCTCGAGTAAAGATCACCCAATTGCGTTTGCTCACTCACGCTGGTAGAGACATCTCTTCTATCACACCAAGGATCCATAGTATAAACTGCTATTTGCATTCGCCTACAGGCTATTGCCAACGTAGTGGAGGAGCAAGGAAATACTATGTCATCCGAGTAGGCAATATACTTAACTTAGTTATCGTCTTGTCAAATAATTCTAAGAAGTCAACGACCACAAAACACCACAGCAGTGGCGAAAGGACGAACCTTGACGAAAGTCTCTGTGGCTCCGTCCAAACTTGTAGGCACTATTTTGTTCCTTTGAAAATTATGCAATAATCGCCTCAAGTACTCTGGAACAGTAAATCTATCTAATCCCTTAAGTATATATTCAGGTTTGGTACTGACAAAGGCTCCGGAGATGTCCGAGAAAAATACAATCAGGTATTTCCCCTTGATCATCTTCTGTTCAATCCAAGTAACGGTAGAGTTTAAAGCTGTTGTGGTACTTCTGCCGCACCTATACGCATGCTGCCCTGAGCGCAGCGGATGTATATACATTCAATAGCTTCGCAAATGCAATTAATTATCAATAATCATCTCCAGTGCCTTCAACATGAGAGAAGTGAGGGATGTCCGTCGAAAAGCCTAAGGAGCCATGTAGACCGTCTAACCCGGTTTGAGTATGAAGACCATCTCGAAATACTCCAAGCATCAGGGATATACCCCAAACGCAAGCATGCACTAATAGCGTGCAGCGTATGTATATACATTCAATAGCCACCCCTCCCTTCAGATGCAATTAATTATAAATAATCTTCTCCAGTGTCTTCAACATGAAAGAAATAAGGCATGTCGGTCCAAAAGCCTAAGGATTTATGTGGTCCATCGAACCCGGTTTGAGTAAGAAGATCATCTCGAAATACCCCAGGTATTACGGCTATACCACAAACGCAAGCATGCACTAAATGTACGCGTTAATGTGCACTCAATGTCGTATAGGCTCAATTTCAACAAGATTGAATAGACGCCATCGGGACCCCGAGCTTTAACCTAGTGACGGCCCATCTGATTGTCTCCACACTCTACATATCAGTGATATCTTCTAAGTCTTCCCTTTTAGTAACCTTAATGGCTCTGGTACCATCCTGACTATGATTAAGAACATGAGTAGATAACGGAGGATGCACAGCGATCTCTCTATGAAACGTATGCCTATCATCTTCGGTGATACCCATGTCACTTTACCTAAGTCTGCTCAACTACACCTGGGATCCACCAGTAGAACTTTCTGCAGGCGAGGGTTCTCAGTAGTGGACCCATTTTTCTTTGCAGCAGCAATCATACTCTTGTAGGTACGTTGTTTGTTGTGGAACCTGTAGCAATTGCTATCAGTACTAAAGCGACGAACCCTATCATATGCATTGCTGGCCGTCACTCTTGTTGCCTCTGATTCCAAACTCCATCATGTTTATTCACTTTTCTGGTCAACACCTTTCTATAAAGATGGCTTCACACGAATGCAAGAACACGCTATTCAAATCCCATCCAGCCGCATCTACATCATCGGTCGCCATCCGCCTTTCCGGTATTTATTAACTCGTGAGTACCTAGCTTTGAGTGATGAAGATTTATTTGAAATATTGTTAGCTAGGCATATAATTTTAAACCATTGACTAGCCTCATTTTCCTCATTATACGAGGTACCCTCCATAGGGGCCTGCCTCAGCTGGTGGCTTATGTGCAGGATCAAAGAAACGGCAGTATGTACATTCAGATTTGAGTCTGCCGCGCCTGTTTGCTAAAACCTCAGGGTAAACCGCAAAGATGATGAATGTTCCGTGCTTGAGTTCAAAACCATGATCTTCAAGCTTTTCAGATTCCTACAATCCAGTTTTTTCTTTGGCAACCCCAAGGTCACTAGCCGCCACGTTGTACTTCTGTTGGAAAAGAAGCAAGGAACCGTCACAGTTCCAAGATGGAGCTTGGAACAACCTCACGCTCTGGTTCATCTGGCGTGTTGTTCCACCCTTACACCACGTCTTTACGCTGGTCAATGCAGCTAACTCTGAAGTCTACCCAAGGAGATCAGTGTCTTCAAAATCGACTTCTCTGAACATTGGAGATTGTTCGACGGCCTCGATAAGACGAAGCTGAAGCGCGTCAACCATTTTAGGTGTAAGCCTCTTACGCTTGTTGCTAATATCGGTGATGACAGCATTGAGGGAGGACGCCACCGCAGCCCCGTAACTCCCTAGCAGCGAGGTACCAGGCGGGGACCCTCGGTCTATCGGGAATCTTCTTAGAATCCGCCCTCTTGGAGTCCTTAGGACCATCAGGTATATCCCTTGATGTTCAAGATCCCTTTTCTCCCCATATTGCTGTCAGTTTGGTGGAAGTCCCCCGCACTACCATTCGCAACCGCGGCGACTTCGGCAGCAGCCACAGCCTCGTTGCCATAATTCCTCTGGTGTGATTCAGAAAAAGCACTTTTGATATGGGTCTTGTTACCCATTCCTCTGCCTGTTTAGTATTGGTTAAACCGATTGAAGGCACCTTTGGTCAATTACATTACGTTAGCAAGTCTTTTTCATAAAATCTTCATCGGAAGAGTCTGATGCATCCAACTTGGCCTCCGAAGCTGCCGCTGGTACAGCAGCATCAGGCTTTTTACCCAGATCTGTCCCATTTATTTCCTCTGAGAATTCCTGCTCCCTCGCCTGTGACCCCCGGAGAGGCCACGGTACAGCAGTAGCACGGTCAGTCAGATAAATTTCATCCATGTTGTCGCTGAAGCCCGTGCGGAAATCAGAGTCTCTTTGATCCTCCTCGTGTGTTAATGCGTCAAGGTTGTCCCAGAATGGCTTGGGTGTACCATGAGCAGCTGTAACCGTCGTTATGGGCATCACTGACGTTACCATCGTTGTTGCTGCTGTTGTGGCGGTAGCCGATAACCCGCTGGAGGCTAAGTCACGAAAACCCTCGAAGAGAGGACATGTCGCCGATTGACCACCGTTAGGCGTAAGCCGGAACACTCGAGCAGCACATATCTATGAGCCGTAGGGCAACACTTCCTAGCACGATTACACAACCCTTCCAGTTCTGGATTCCACCATGTGTGTTGTTGTCCCATGACTAATTATGAGTGCAAGATTCCTCATAGCTAGCGATAATAAAGGAATTCATAGTTGCAACCACGGTACCCGTTGTACTGGTCACATCTCGAGAGCTTAGAGCCGAAAAACATTCCACAAATATTTTCAGAGTACACATTCCACTGTCAAAACACGTTTTACATCACAACTTTAGGTTTTACTAACCCTAATCTGAAGTGACATGTATCGATGATCCGGAAAAGATTTGTCATCATAGACTTTTCAGACGCTGATTACTTTGGCAACATTAGACGAACATACTGTGTTGTGCAACAGATTTTGCCTGAACGTTGCCGTACATTTGTTCATGATCTCCTGCTCACTGACTGGTAAAAAATTGTAGCATAGCCTTTCGTCTAGCGTTAACATTTATGCTTCTCCAAGCAGCGTGGCGTTCATTATAGTAACAACCTGCAACAAGCTGGAAGCTGTTCAATTTTGAGTGCTCAGTAAGATTCAACAGCTCTTGTGCGGGTGGTTGTCAATTTGGTTGTCCAGTTTCATGTGGTAGGTAGATAGATGACCCAAGGGCCGCGTTCCCGTTACTTAACGCAATGAGTAGTAATAGACGGTCAGGACTAGAGTTAGGTCATAAAGCTGAATAGCTCTGACCTGTTAGAATGGACCTAGAATGGCACCGATGTTTTTATGAATTAGTAATGTATAAGTTATAATGTTTAAAAGACCTCATTTTAAATTACACTTACCATTCTAAGTCCATGGTTTTTGAATCAGTACTATTGCTGGGGTATTTATTTTAAGTTGGTGGTGAAATGGCAACGCAACTATATAAACGCTACTGTAATCATATTGACTAATCAGCAGTTGTAAACATCGAAAAACTTGAGCATAAGTCTTGAGCGCTAGCGACAAAAATTAAAATTTTGCGTCCAATGATCCACAGTCAAATTTACAGGCTATAGTTGCTATATAATATTGTTCTGTCCTGTCCATATCCACAATGCGTAATGAAGGCAACCCCAATGTTTTTCAAAACCGTCACGTTTACAAATTCTCCATCCACATACTTTAATTCTCCAGGTTCCGCTAAATCCAAGAATTATTTAAATTATATCGATTTTCAAACATTTTTAAGAATTAATACCATTTCTAGCGCTCAAATACTATTACAAAGACTGAAAATATCTCAAAATATATCGAACAACGTATTAGTCCAACTTGAAATATCCCCCGAAAACACGCCCCACCCAAATTTCGGAAGGCTGGTGGGAAGGCCAGCAGCTCAACACTCTACGACGCCGCAATGACACAAATGTGTTACAAACAGATTTAATCAATATTCATCGTGACGCGAGTTAAACTAAAATTGATTTATAATTAAAATATTACCGATCCAAACTGTGAAAAGTACTGCTTAAGCGACTCGTCTGTGGTTCCCACCGCAAGACCACCAACAAAAATTTTGCAGTCGTCGGCCACCTTTAAAAACGGCTTAACGTCAATTTTCTGACCGATAAGATAGTGCGGTCGAGCAGCCAAAATTCTTTCAACCGCATTTTTTGTTGTCATATCGATAAATCCATACCCCAAACATTGTCCTGCTGCGTTCAAGCGAATGTTCACGGTGGCAACCTAACAGCTAATAAAATAATCGCAATACGTCTAATATATCAATGGTATCCAAGGTCTGTTGGCTTAGGGGTACATGGAAGTATAGCAACGGACGGGCCAAATATGATTTGGGGGAGTCTGAATCTTAAGGAATGATAAATATTTATAGCAATGAATATGTACACACATATTATCGAAAGTGAGCGAGCATAGCGAGTTGAGTTTACTCATATAGCGCATAATATTGTGCATCGCATAACTTCTCACCAGATTGATGGATTTTCATAAATTTTCATTCAACGTATCAATATAACATAGTCATGCATCTAGCTTTGTGTTTGCACTGCGCACCATCCGACATGATATTGAGTTTTTCAGTGTAGCGATTTGGACCCACTATATAACCGTTTTAGGATATAACTCTTGCCATAAGCACCAGATCGAGATATAGATACAATCATGCAATACTATAATGTTATGCATTTATTGTCAGAACTGCCGTTTCCAAGCCCTGACCAAACTGTTAAAAATCATCTAAAATTTAACCTTATTAATCTAAATGTGTTCTTAACATCGTGGGAATGTAGCAGGGCTAAAATTGCTAAATTTTGGCAGAAAAGTTGTCAAATTTTGGTATATATGTGCGCCAGGGAATAACCGGAACCGGAACCAGCAACCGGGACCGTCCATTTAAACCGGATCCGGAACCTGGTCTTCGAAACCTATATATAGTAAACAGATGAAGGAAGAAAGGTACAGTTGGTTTAAAATGTGTTAAAAACAACTTTTACATTAAACTTAATGTATTATGATGGCATTATTGCCTTTCTGGAAGTTTAAAGAGACTGGGGAAGCTAAATAATGTTTATTTATCGATCAATATGTCAGTTTTTGGACCCTCAGAGCAAAAAATGCATTCCAAAATACACCCTTGCGTATATTGTGTCAAAATGAATGTGCTTATAACGCATGGAGCGTAGAATAAACATTTTCCCTCTGTAGAATAAACAGTTTCGCAAATGTTTCCAGTCGCCTCCCTTTATTACACATCCGTTTGTTACATGTTATTCTGTAGGAAACTTGACATTATTGGGTTATATGGGGTTCTAAGATAAAATAATAGAAAATATTACTATAATTTTCTGATCAGTAGTCAGGGACACTATTTTGGCTAGCTTTTAGATGATAATGATGATAAATTTCTAACCACAATGCTATAAATGAGATCAACTGTTATACTGTCGCACAGTTTCAATGGATACAGTTCATTGCCAAGGACGCAGTTTCTACCTGCGTTGCAGATAACGCTAGTTTACTTCAACTGGCTTCTCCCTACAGGGGGAGGGGGTGCCCCCCCTTCGGACCGACTTCCCCAGCTCACTCCCCCCTTAAATTTCGGCTCCCCCAGCTCACTCCCCCCTTAAATTTCGGCTCCCCCAGCTCATCCCCCTTAAATTTTTCCTGAACAAGAAATTTTTCAATTTTGGCTACCATTTCGCTCGCCTTCTGGCAACACATTAGGAAGAAGCAGCTAGTACGTGTATACTACCATACTACTATTACAATATTATTTTTATTACTTTTTTACCCTTAGCGGTAAAATAACTTGATATTAATGATTTTCGTTTCATAATATTACTACTATACTTCTACTACGTATCTAAATATACGGAAAAGTGTATATAAAATATATAATTATATATATTATATACACATTAATATATATATAAATTCGAAAATTCCCCCTTGTTGACCGTTCCCCCAGCTCATCCCCCCTTGATTTTGGAGCTTAGGGAGAAGCCAGTTCAATGTAGACTGACTTACAAAGTTTGCAAGCGCACTGGCTTGTGCTTGACGCAATTTATGTTAGCCAAGCTTACAGCTAAGTATTTCTACGTAATCCATACTGTGTTACCGAGTTGGACCGGTTTAATTCGAACATACCCCGCAAACTTCTGAATGTGTAAAATAGCTGCTGCAACCATAGATCTGGCTTTGTTTTGTTAGCAAACTTCTGCAGGCTAAGTGAGAAATTCCTACTGAATTTATGTGTCTTACTTACGTTTCACATGGAAAATTGCTGAATTAATCTTTTCTGTTGCTTGGTTGTATTGGAGCTTGGTCATTGCGTACATATTACATAATGCTTGAACCACAGATGAAGCAAAAATATGCAAAATTCCCTACAAAATTTTTTAACCGGAATTCCGGTCATGGTATGGTTTTTGCCCTTTGCCGGAACCGCAACCGGAACACGATTTTCACCGGAACAGGAATTCCGGTTACTCCCTGATGTGCGCATACGGTGGTACGAAGTTACCCCGTTAAAGTTCTGACCACCATAAGCCATGTTTACCACCCAGCCGATGGCGTGCAGAAAAATTTTATCACTTGCAGCAAAATCAAAAACATTATAAAGCAAAATTGTGGAAAATTATAACGCAGTTTGGGAAGCCGAGACAATATGGTTACCCCCTTACCACTGGCCTATCCGACTCCTGCCGAGTATATTAACGTTGTTTAACGAACACTGTTTTATTACATGAAAAGATTTACACGACTACGTCGAAAATATTTAGATGTATATATAGGTTATTCGGTACACTGGATACGATGGTTTGATTGTTTAGAGACCGGCGCTAATACTTCCTGAGTTTTCAGCCACTTTCGATAGATTTAGGGTCGACTAAGCTTTTTGGATTTCAATTGGTTCATGGTTACTGAGATTTTAGGATGGTACATACATCAAACACAAAGCCTGTTACAAGTGATTACACAAAATGAACACTTATAATCGAATCCATAGTCGCTCCATTTTACTCTCGCTTAGCAGTACCAAGAGCGCATTAGGGAAGAGTATGACACTTTCCTGCACTCACATATAGACCCGAGTTTGATGACACGGGCGTTTTCGGCCTGACCCCCAGTTTCTGCGGGGGTTCGAGATGCCCGTATCCCCCAGTGCTTGGGGGAGGGTTGGTGGGACCCCCCCCCCAAAAAAAACTGGTGGGGTCGGTTTATAGGCTGCTGCTTATGGACCGACCCCCCAACAAACGGGGGGGGGGAGGAACCGACCGACCCCCAGTTTCTGGAGGGGGGGTCGGAGTTACCACCCCCAGAAACCGGAGTTGGGGGGTCAGGCCGAAAACGCCCGTGTCATCAAACATGGGTTTATATGTGAGTGCAAGGAAGTGTCATACTCTTCCCTAATGCACTCTTGGCAGTACTTAATATCAAATACCCATAAATTGTTTGCAAAAATTGAGAAAAATTATTGGGCTAAATTCACGGAACATTGGCAAAGAAGGAAACATAAACTGTTTTCTCATAAACGAATATTTCAAATTCACAAGGCGTGTATGTCTAAGGTGTTAACGTCGAGTCAGCTAGCATTCCACCTATAAAACGTACCGGCTCCATAAAAAATAAAAATTTAATTGCTCTTATATATCGTTATATATATTTATTTACGTCGGTGATTAGAAAACCGGAAGTAACATGTCGAGCAATATTACCATTTTTATGAGTAGCAGAAAAGAAAACATAGAACAGTGTCAATGTTCTTGAGATGGAGAACATACTTACCTGACCAAAGTTAGCGAAATAAGACTGAACGTTTGCAGAGTTTGCATCGTTCGGCAAAGCACCGAGGAACAGTTTACAATCATCCTGGAACAGTAAAGCAGGTTATGAAAAACCATCTATAGTGTATATTGCAGAAAATCAACTCCCATGAATACAATAGCAAAGCAATAGACAGATACATAATAGAGTTATACAGTAGACTGTACATAGTGTTTCCGATGTAGAATAAAGTACAGCTGTGCCTCGAATACTGTGATAATATACACGCTTCCAAAATAGAAGACGACTACCTATATATATTTGTTTCACCTATTGCAGACTTCCTTTTAAAATGGACACTTTCACTAAATCATTTCCAACCCCAAACACCAAGAGTTTACGTCAACAACAAATTGAGTTATTTAGTGCTGACCACGTAATGTTTTAGTTGCACTGTGGCCCTGACAAAGTAACCTTAATATTGAATGATTCAACGAATATTCATTGAGCCCCATCGAAATATTGGAAAACGGTGGACTTGAACAATATGGAAATATGGAGTTTATAAAACAAATGATTGTTCCTTCCCCACTTTAAAGTCAAGCGAGAATGAACATCGCAACCCCGACTTTTCGGAATACTTTAGACAGCCAGAATATAAGCTAGTAAATCGACGACGATGATGATGGTGTTGAACCGAGCCCAGAATGAGTACAACTAAAAACATACTATTACATTGCTCGTGCATGGACGAGCATTGCAAGTTTACGAAGATTCTGGGGTAACATTACACGAAACTGATATTTCGTCGTCACAATAAATCGTTCGAAATCCAGTAAAAAAAGAAAAGTATGCTAAGGACAATAATACGATCGACATTAGATCACAGTTAAGATATAATTCTGCTGGCATACAGAGCAAAGTATGAACCGCTTATGCCACGTCCGGTACCAAAACTATTCCAAATCCAACATTCTTCGAAAGCTCCGGCGAGCACAAAACGAAGATTTCAGAATAGCCACTGCCAACGTGAAGGCAGCACCCAAACTCCATCTACACGCCGACTCCCAAGTGTTAGACGTAAAAGACAACAATGATATGTTAAAGGCTGAATTCTACATGCAATGCATGAAGTAGAACCACCCATGTCAAAAGCCAGCAACATCGGCTCCAGCTGGTCGCCGAAAAAAACAGGCTAAATACTTGCTGCATTGCCAGCCCAAGAGTCGCTGAATTCAAACGAGACCAAGCAGAGAACCGAAAGATACAGCCTGAGCAGCAACCAAAAGATGCAGAGCACAAGTCGTGTTCGGAAACTAGCCGCACCGGCCCGTCAGCAAAGGAGAGAGTGAGTTCCAACCAACATAAAGAAGCAAACTATTAAAGTTACTGTAACATGCTGTACGACACATCGCCACACCAAACCGGTGCCTCTACAGTTCCGAGACGCCGCATGACAATCGGAAACTATTCAAACACAAACAAAATTCAGCCACGTTAAAGCCAATCGATTTGCGGACAAACCCTAAAAAAGTCATAAAATGGATGAAACCACAATGTTCGATACGAATATTGATGCATTGGCCAGAATAAAAACAAAATGCAGCTATATACAAAAATAATAAATTGCCCATGCAATAAGGAAAGCACGAATACCGATATAACTCAAGCGGTCGCAGAGATATTGCGTTTCTTGTGTATTTTAGATCTCGTGGGACAGTTAAAAACCTAGTTTATCTCAACTTTGCAGGGCTAAGTAACGACAGTGGCAGCACATCATGTGTAGTTTCATAGATAATAAATTGCTCTACATAAGAGTCCAACACCTGAAGTGGTTGTGGACATACAATTGTTTTCACAATTCCGGGTCTCAAAAGTCCATATAAAAACGCCTTTGGCCCGAATCCCACATCCTACAATGGCCATGTAGCAAAACATCACACCTGCCTTATAGAGATTTGCTCTGGCCACCAAAGCTATATAATTTGGCTTAAACATCTGCACGATTTGTCGAGATACAACCCATAACACGTTTTATAGAACAACTTCGCGCATCACATAAGCCTATTATTGCCGATACGGGGAAAATGTAATAGTAGGTATTGGCATCTAACGAAGCCACATATATGTGTGGTTCAAAAATGTTATGCACCAGATAATTATAATTATTCTAACTTAGTACCTCTAATACTCAATAACTAAAACGTAACCACGATGTAACACTGTGTCAATGTATATTATTATATATATGCTAAGCAATAATGTCAAATAATGGTTATGAAATCCATATTATAACTAACTAGATTACGCGTCCTCAATACTACAGCGTACAAATAAATATATTTTTAGCATATAATTTCGAATTAAAAAATACAGTATATATATCGGTTTAGTAGAGTAAATATAAATTTCAATAATATAAATCATACCGTAGCCATTTCGAATAAGTACGTAAGTACACTATCTCTACGATATGCGATTAGCAGTGTACTACTATGTACTAATCGTTAACTGATAATACCAAATAGGAGATAAAACGCGGCCAGTAATATCTGACTGAGTAAATGGATTGTTCCGTCTAAAAAAGAAATATAATTAGCGGTAATGTGAATATATACGTCACGGAACGATGCTTATTAAGCGAGAGCATATCGACTAATGGCCTCCCAAAATACAAACTGCAGTGCCACAAGTATGAATAATAATAACTCAATCACACATTCCAACAGTCAACTCTCACTTTGTATAACTATTCATTGCTGGAGGTTCTGAAGACGGTGGTGTTATTTTAATGTTTAAGATGCTAACACAATCTCGTGCAATTAGCTGTAACTAATTTAGAATTAGGGTATGTTCTTCTGGCTCACTTCTGTAGATAACTAGAGCTTAGTACCTGAAGACTTGAACACTGTAGTAACACAAATATCATTAGTAATAATAACTTAAATCATACAGTCCAGCAGACAACTCTCACTTTAACTATTCATAGTGGCAGGTTCTGAAGATGGGGGTGTTATTTTAAAGCTTATGAAGCTAACAGAATTATGTGGAGCTGTACCAATGTAGAATTATTGCATGTTCTGTCTCACTTCTGTAGATAAAGGCGCTTAGAAAATGTACGCTTGCAAAATTATGTCTATGATATTTGCAGTGTTATTTGAATAGTAGATATATAAAGAAACGGTAATATTACGGAAACACATTTTCCACACTGAAAAAATATCAGACATGAATAAAAGTGTAAGATACGTTACATGATAAAATTAGCCAAAAACATTGAGTAATAAATAAGGGACACTAACTGACATAAACACAGGGCTTGAAGCCAAACAAAGTAGGATATCCGGTAGTGTATATCGTCTGTTTTATATAATATGATAACGTATAACGTCTGTAAAAGTCTGGCAGAGCACGCGTTATGGTTGGGCTCGTGTCTCTTAATGAAGAACGTTAACTCTTAACACAACTGCAACATACAATAAAGCTAATAAAAAATTTGCTATCAGGCCAAGAAATCCTGTACTGCATAAGTCATGTTCATCCACTTTTAATATTAAATGACATCATTTCAAATACGGCTGACTGTCAAGCGACAATGTGATTAACAGTTTGTGGAACGGACCGAACTCATAACCAACGAGAACTGTAATAATCTGGTATAAGTTTTACAAACTAAATATATAATTGTTTGCTCCTAGCTATTATAATTTGCTAGCAAATAAACACTAGTAACTCTATCGAGATTGCAGAACGTAGTGAAGCATAGGTACACCTACACCTTTTGCGTGCACATCAAATCAGCTCTTGATGTCGATAGCATTCGTCGATATGATATATGTGGACATCACACAATACCTGCACAAGTTACAACAAAACTAACACCGACAATGAGTTTCCCATGCCCCAAAACCCACAGGTGCAACTTATCAGCCGCCCAAGACGTCAGAACAAATTTCAAATTTTGGGTCGTGGTACCACGAGGGTACCTCAAACCCCATAGATCCAGAACCTTAATTGAAAAACAAAAAAGAGGCATCGAGATTTTCATTTTGCTATGAAATAAAACCAACCAGAGAAAAAACTCGAAAGTTACGATAAAAATAACCTTGCTTCCGTGAAAGGTACTGAAATGGTGTAAAAACCCTCATTTTAATTTCTAACCCCGATCCAAAGGGGCGCCATACACTTGTACCCATATAACCATGGGTCGCAGAGTAAAGCCAATACCGGCAATAAGTTTCCCATGCCCGAAAACCCCCAAGTGAAACTTTTCAGCCGCCCACGACGTCAGAACAAATTTTCTACTTTTGGGACGAGTAACCATGAGGGTGTCATACCTCAAACCCCATAACTCCAAAACCGTAGCCTTAATCGAAAAACAAAAGAGGCATCGGCATTTATCATCTAGCTATGAAATAAAACCATCCAGAGAAAAAATTCGATAGTTAAGATAAAAATAACTTGCTTCCGTGAAGAGTTCTAAAATGGGGTAAAATGGGGCCAAAAAACCCACATTTTGACCAATGAACCCGGAACCAGACCCCAAATGAAAAAACGCTCGGGGATGTACACGGTAAATCGACTGTGCCAAGATCATGAAATTCGGTTAAGGCGTTCTCGAGTTATGGCCGATCACACACACACACACGGAATTTAAAAGATTTCACCCCTGCAACACACAATCTCCACTACGTTTCACTACGTTCTGATAAGTTCATGCATAATAATATTCCTAATGAAGTGCTAGAGTGAGTTGCCATAATCGCAAAATTTTATCGATAACATACCACTTACGACATTTCGACGCTCGAATGGAAAACTGCGGCAATGAATTTTGCGGAAAACTATTACAACTATTTAATACTATTATTACAGCTATAATTACTGTAATTATAACCAAAACTATATTAAAGTGTGATAACTTACAAAGTACAAATCTTTCTCCGTTTGAGGATAGCGTTCACGACGAGAAAACGTACTATACGCAAAGTTAAACTTCTAAAACATATGTACAGACACACACATATATATAACAAAAACCCAAAGCACTTACAAAGAAACTGCACAAATACTGCTACATTATATCTACCTAAGCTACAAGTACTTTAGACAATCTACCATATTATACACATATATATACTGCAAAATCAAACATTTCAATGATACAAAACGAATGTATTTAGTACAGTAACCATCAATCCTGAGATGCAATTCATTTTCAAACAGAATCTAATTGACGTAATTACCCTAGACTAAGTCGTCTAAAATGTGGACGTTAGTTGTACAGAGAAACCGCCACACGTTGGACAAATTGCCTTGCATTACCAATATCTTACAATGGATGGCAGATGCCAAAAATCTAAGAACTTATTGAATTAGCAAATTATTATCAACTGTCTGAGATCGTATGCGCTGGGGGATTCTTTTCGATTACGGTTACGGAGCTCAGGGTCCGATTTATCAAAAAATGCATTAGTACAAAGGTTATAATGTCTTATGGAATGCTAGATAGTGGATCAACTCATGACTGAGCAGCGAGCGATATTACTGCGAGCAAGGGGCGTTTATAGTCACAGATACATACGTTCGAATCGATCAATTCATAATTTTACCATCCTCAAAAACCTATTCGCATATCCGCAGATTTAACTGTGATATATAAAGAGTTATTATCGGTTCATTTGGGACTCCTTTTTGTACCCCTGTCTCCTTGCTGACAAAAACTATTGGTCAACAATGTTATAGACTTTGCATGGGTGGATGGCTTCGAACCCCCCAATTTTTGCTTGCGGGCCTAAAAATCACTAATTTTATTTTTCTAGTATGTGCAAATGCAATCAGTTGCCAAGTTCGACATTTCTGACAGTGATGATAGCGCTCTGTGTTCTTCTAGAACTGGGCGGAATAACCATCCACCATGATACCGAAAATACCTGGTACGATTCCACACATCCGGTTCAACTGAGGAAGCCCCAGTTCCGAACAGGGGAACTTACAGCTCATGTCCCATAGGTATAATTTTGATAGTTTTAGAAGATAGTGTGGGTTATAATAATGCGAGCTGTGTGGTATCATAAACAAAAGACCTTATGAAAAAATCTTTAATTGGTTCCTTAGACATTTATTAAAAAACTAACCGGATGGACAAACGGAGACAGTAAAATTTATTCGGTTGCTGGTTCCGGTTCCGATTACTCCCTGATACGTAAGGGAAACCTAGCTGGATTTCAGTGCACAGCGAACTGGTTCCAGCGGTTTTTCCGAAGTGCTCGCCTAAAAGTCGCCGCGAAGCCTGTAGCAAGCAGAAATTTTAAAAGCCTTCCGCTGGGGCCTCAAAACCGGTAAATGAGATACTCAGTGACAAAGCACGAAAGAAAGTCGGTGCTCACTTAGCCTTCACAGTAGGTTGTGGCTTTTGTAATCCCCAAGTAAAATTTCATGTCAAAGCATCATTTTGATCATTTAACATAGCTCGCATTATTATAACCCACACTATCTTCTTGAACTATTGAAATTATACCTATGGGACATGAGCTGTAAGTTCCCCTGTTCGGAACTGGGGCTTCCTCAGTTGAACCGGATGTGTGGAATCGTACCAGGTATTTTCGGTATCATGGTGGACGGGTGATTCCGCCCAGTTCTAGAAGAACACAGAGCGCTATCATCACTGTCAGAAATGTCGAACTTGGCAACTGATTGCATTTGCACATACTAGAAAAATAAAATTAGTGATTTTTAGGCCCGCAAGCAAAAATTGGGGGGTTCGAAGCCATCCACCCATGCAAAGTCTATAACATTGTTGACCAATAGTTTTTGTCAGCAAGGAGACAGGGGTACAAAAAGGAGTCCCAAATGAACCGATAATAACTCTTTATATATCACAGTTAAATCTGCGGATATGCGAATAGGTTTTTGAGGATGGTAAAATTATGAATTGATCGATTCGAACGTATGTATCTGTGACTATAAACGCCCCTTGCTCGCAGTAATATCGCTCGCTGCTCAGTCATGAGTTGATCCACTATCTAGCATTCCATATACATTATAACCTTTGTCCTAATGCATTTTTTTGATAAATCGGACCCTGAGCTCCGTAACCGCTAATCGAAAAGAATCCCCAGCGCATACGATCTAGGACAGTTGATAATAATTTGCTAATTCAATAAGTTCTTATATTTTTTTGGCATCTGCCATCATTGTAATATATTGGTAATGCAAGGCAAATTGTCCAACGTGTGGCAGTTTACTTCTGTACAACTAACGTCACATTTTAAACGACTTAGTCTAGGGTAATTACGTCAATTATATTCTGTTTGAAAATAGAATTACATCTTAGGATTGATGGTTATTATTCTAAATACATTCGTTTTGTGTTATTGAAATGTTTAATTTTGCAGTATATATATGTTTATAATATGGTAGATTGTCTAAAGTTATTTGTAGCTTTAGGTAAATATAATGTAGCAGTATTTGTGCAGTTTTCTTTTTGTAAGTGCTTAGGTTTTTTGTTATATATATGTGTGTGTATGTATATATTATTTAGAAGTTTAACTTTGCGCTATTGTTCGTTTTCTCAGTCGTGAACGCTATCCTCAAAAATTAAAAAAAAAAGTTTTGTTCTTTGTAAGTTATCACACTTTTAATATAGTTTTGGTTATAATTACAGTAATTATAGCTGTAATAATAGTATTAAATAGTTGTAATAGTTTTCCGCAAAGTTGGGTTGCCGCAGTTTTTCATTCGAGCGTCGAAATGTGGTAAGGTGGTATGTTGCCATCGATAAAATTTTGCGATTATGGCAACTCGGTCTCACCACTTCATTAGGGAATATTATTATGCATTGGACTTCTCAGAACGTAGTGAAACGTAGTGGGAGATTGTGTGTTGCAGGGGGTGAATTCTTTTAAATTCCGTGTGTGTGTGTGATCAGGCATAACTCTTTAACGCCTTATTTTGATTTTTTCATGATCTTGGGCTCATGCGAACGAGCCATAACTGGGATTTACCGTGTACATCCCCGAGCGCGCGGCGTTTTTTGATTTGGGGTCTGAGTTCCGGGGTCAGGGGTCAAAATGTGGGTTTTTGACCCCATTTAGTACCCTTTCACGGAAGCAATTTTATTTTTTATCTTAACTATCGAATTTCTTTTTGTAAAATGAGTTTTATTTTATAGTAAAATGATAAATGCCGAGACGCCTCTTTTTCGTTTTTTCAATTAAGGCTCCCGGTTTTGGTGTTATGGTGTCTCGGGGTCTCGTGGCGCCCTCCCATTGTTCCTCGTACCCGAAATTCAAAAAATTTGTTCTGAAATCCTGACCGGCTGAAAACTTTCAGTTTGGGGGTTTTTTGGGGAATTTTGGTGCAGGGGTAACCTATTGGCTTTACTTTGAGACCCATCGTTATATGGGTAGAAGTCTATGGCGCCCCTTTGAATCGGGGTTAGAAATTAAAATGAGGGTTTTACACCGTTATCTGTACCTTTCGCGGGAGCAAGGTTATTTTTATCGTAACTTTCAGAGTTTTTTCTGGTTGGTTTTATTTCATGGTGAAATGAAAATCTCGATCGCCTCTTTTTTGTTTTTCAATTAGGTTCGATCTTATGGGGTTTGAGGTACCCTCGCTGGTACCCACGACCCAAAATTTGAAATATATTCTGAATTTCTTGGGCGGCCTGACTGAGGTTGCACCCATCGTGGGTTTTGGGGGCGGGAAACTCATTGTCGGTGTTAGTTTTGTCTCAGTTCTGCAGGTATTGTGTGATGTCCACCCTGTCGTGTCGAGTGCAACAAACCCGAAACATCGACATCAAGAGCTGATTTGATGTGCGCGCAAAAGGTGTAGGAAATGTACCTATGCTTCGCTACGTTCTGCAATATCTCAATAGAGTTACTAGTGTTTATTTGCTAGCAAATTCTTAATAGCTAGGAGCAAACGATTATATATTTTCATTTTTGTAAAACTTTATACCAGATTTTTGCAGTTCTCGTTGGGGTCTGAGTTCGGTCCGTTCCAACAAACCCTTAATCACATTGTCTTTTTACTTTTTTTTTTAATTGAAAATGCATAAAATGTAATATTGAAAGTGGATGAACATTTTTTATGCATTACGGGATTTATTGGCCTGATCAACAAATTTTTTATTAGGCTTTATTGTATTTTTTAGTTGTGTTAAGAGTTAACATTTTTTCAATTTGAGAGACACGAGACCAACCTTAACGCGTGCTCTGCGGATTTTTTTACGAGACGTTATACGTTATCGTGCTATATAAAACAGACGATATACACTACACGGATATCCTACTTTCCTTGGCTTCAAGTTCTTTATGTTATGTCAGTTGTAGGTGTTCTCCCTATTTATTACTCAAATGTTTTTTGCGCTGCATTTTATCATGTAATTTTCACTATCTTTTTACACTTTTATTCATGTGATATTTTTTTCGTGTGGAAAATGTGTTTTCAGTAATATTTACCGTTTCTTTTTTTCAAATAACACTGCAAATATCATGACGTAATTTTGCAAGCGTACATTTCGATTAGTACATAGTAGTACACTGCTAATCGCATATCGTGAGATTATATTGTTCCTCTACTATCAAATGACTTAATCATATATTTATTGAAATTTATATTTACTCTACTAAACCAATATACTATTATTTTTAATTGGAATTATGCTAAAATTATTATTATTTTAGCATATCATATGAACCATTAGTCATTTAACTAATATGGATTTCATAACCATTATTTGACATTATTGCTTAGCATATATATAATATACATTGACAGTGTTTCATCGTGGTTACGTTTTAGTTATTGAGTATCAAGGTACTAAGTTAGAATAATTAATTATTGGTGCATAACATTTTTGAACCACACATATATGTGGCTTTGGTGAATTAATCCCTTCTATATTTACGTCGTATTAACAATGAAGTGGCTTATGTGATGCACAAAGTTGTTATGAAACGTATTATGATTATATCGACAAATCGTGCAGATGTTTAAGCCAAATTATATAGCTTCGTCACAAGCAAATCTCTATAAGGCAGGTGTGATGTTTTGCTACATGGCCAGAGTCACTATAAAGTTAGAGTCACTATTTATGGATTTTTGGTACAAAAATTGGAAAACAATCCACAACACTTGGGTGTTGGATTGTTATGTAACAATTTCTCTTGAAGTTGCGCCGTATGAATGTCTTCCACTAGGTTTCTCTCACCCTGAAATTAAAATGATTTGGTTTTGACTTGTACACCAGATCCTGAATCACAGACACAAATATCTTGACACTTGAGTTATATCGGTATTCGTGCTTTCCTTATTGCATGGGCAATTTATTTTATTTTTGTATATAGCTGCATTTTGTTTTTATTCTGGCCAATGCATCAATATTCAGTATCGAACATTGTGGTTTCATCCATTTTACTGACTTTTTTAGGACTTGTCCGCGGACTGAACTGGCTTTGACCTTGGTGGATTCTGTTTATCTGTTGAATGGTTTTCAATTGTTTGCATGCGGCGTATGCACGGACATGTAGAGGGCGACCGGTTTGGTGTGGCCAGGAATACTGAAGTAAAGCATATTTCCGCTATTGGTTGATAGTTTGTTTTTTTATGTTGAGTTGGAACTCACTCTCTCCTTCTCGCTGACGGGCCGGTGCGGCTAGTTTCCGAACACGACTTGTGCTCTGCATCTTTTGGTTCGCTGCTCAGGCTGTATCTTTCGGTTCTCTGCTTGGTCTCGTTTTGAATTCAGCGACTCTTTGGGCTGGCAATGCAGCCAAGTATTTAGCCTGTTTTTTTCGGCGACCAGCTGGAGCCGATGTTTCTGGCTTGGTGACATAGATAGTTTTTCTTCATGCATTGGTGTGAAATTAAGCCTTTGATATATCACTATTGTCTATTTTTTTTCTAGCTCGTTGGAAGTCGGCATTGTGAATGGAGTCAAAGTTGCTTGCCTTCACGTTGGCAGTGGCTATTCTGAAATCTTCGTTTTATCCTAGCAGTAGTTTTTCAGAAGAATGTTCGATTCTGAGAATAGTTTTGGTACGGACATGAGCCATCAGCGGTTCCATCTTTGTTATTTGTGACAGAAATAATACTGTTAACTGGTGATCTAATGTCGATCGTATTCTTATCCTTCAGCATACTTTTCTTTTTCTTGGATTTCGAACGATTTATTGTGACGAATGAAAAATTAGTGTAAGCATGTTAACCCGAGAATCTTGGTAAACTAAAAGATGTTGGTGCCATCCACGAGCAATGTAATAGTATGTTTTTAGTTGTACTCATTATTGGGGCTCGGTTCAACACCATCATCATCGTCGTCGATTTTCTGCTGCTTTATATTCTGGCTGTCTAAAGTATTCCGAAAAGTCGGGGTTGCGATGTTCATTTCTCGCTTGACTTTAAAGTGGGGAAAGGACAATTATGTTTCTTTATGAACTCATCTTCATATTGTTAAAATCACGTTCCCAATATTTCAATAGGTTCAATCGAATATTCGTTGAATCATTCAATATTAAGGTTACTTTGTCAGGGCCACAGTGCAACTAAAACATTACGTGGTCAGCACTAAATAACTCAATTTGTTGTTGACGTAAACTCTTGGTGTTTGGGGTTGGAAATGAATTAAGTGAAAGTTTTCATTTTTAAAAGGAAGTCTGCAATAGGTGAAACAAATATATATAGGTAGTCGTCTTTCTCTGTTTGAAAAATATTATATTATCACAGTATTCGAGGCACAGCTGTACTTTATTCTACATCGGAAACACTATGTACAGTCTACTGTATAACTCTATTATGTATCTGTCTATTGCTTTGCTATTGTGTCCATTTAAAGTAGAACTTCTGCAACTTATAAACTTATAAATGGTTTAACATAACCTGCTGTACTGTTCCAGGATGATTGTAAACTGTTCCTCGGTGCTTTGCCGCAACGATGCAAACTCTGCAAACGTTCATATTCACTAACTTTAGTAGGTCGGAGTGTTTCATATTTAAAAAACATTGCAACACTGTTCTATGTTTTCTTTTATCCTACTCATAAAAATGAGTTAATATGCTCGACATGTTTCCGGTTTTCATATCTAACGATATATAAGAGCAAATTAGATTTTTATTTTTTATGGAGCCGGCACGTTTTATCGGTGGTATATGCTAGCTGACTCGACGTTAGCACCTTAGACATACGCGCCTTGCGGAGCTGAAATATTCGTTTGATGAAAACGGTTTATGTTTACCTTCTTTGCCAATGCTTCCACAAATATTAGCCCAATAATTTTTACTTCAATTTTTGCAAACAATTTATGGGATCTTGATATTAAGTACTGCCGAGAGTGCATTAGGGAAGAGTTTGACACTTCCTTGCACTCACATATAAACTCATCTTTGATGACGCGGGGTTTTCGGCCTAGCCCCCGACTCCGGTTTTCTGGAGTCGTGAGTCCCGACCCCCCCTCCAGGAAACTGGGGGTCAGTCGGTCTAGCCCCCGTTTGTTGGGGGGCCGGTCCATAGGCAGCAGCCTATAGACCGACCACCACCAGCCCCGGGGGGGGGCCGCACGAGACCCTCGCGCCCGAGCACTCGGGGGGATACGGGCATCTCGAACCCCCGCAGAAACCGAGTCAGAAACGCCCGTGTCATCAAACTCGGGTCTATATGTGAGTGCAGGGAAAGTGTCATACTCTCCCTAATGCGCTCTTGGTACTGCTAAGCGAAGTAAAAGTCGGAGCGACTATGGATTCGATTATGGAGTGCCTTCATTTTGTGTAATCACTTGCACGGCGCTTTTTGCTGTTTGATGTATGTACCGTCCTGGAATCTCAGTAACCATGGGCCACTATGAAATCCCCAAAAAGCTTGCAGTCGACCCTAAATCTATCGAAAGTGGCTGAAAAGCTCATTGCATTAGCGCGGGTCTCGGATAAACAATCGAACACGTCGCGTCCGGTGTACCCGAAAATAACCATATATATACATCTAAATATTTTCGTCGATAGTCGCGTAGATCTTTTTTCGTGTAATTGGAAAACAGTTAAGTATTCGTTAAACAACGTTAACATTGACTCGGCAGAGTTTGATAGGCCAGGTGGTAAGGGGGTAACCATATTGTCTCTTCCTGGCTTCCCGAACTGCGTTATAATTTTCCCACAATTTTGCTTTATAATGTTTTTGATTTTGCTGCAGAGTAGAAGTGAATTTTTTCTGCACGCCATCGGCTGGGTGGTAAACGTGGCTTGTGGCTGGTCGGGAACTTTAACGGGGTAACTTGGGGTACCCACCGTATGCGCCGGCATCAGGGAGTTGAGCCGGGAATTCCTGTTCCCGGTGGAAATCGCGGGACCTCCGGTTGCGGTTTCCGGGGCAAAGGGCAAAAACGGTGCCCCATGACCGGAATTCCGGTTAAAAAATTTTGTAGGGAATTTTGCATATTTTTGCTTCATCTGTGGTTAAAGACATATGTAATATGTACGCAATGACCCAAGAACTAATACAACCAAGAGACAAAAAAGATTAATTCAGCAATTTTCCATGTGAAACATTCAACGAAACACAGGTAAACCTAACTAGGAATTTCTCACTTAAGCCTGCAGAAGTTTGCTAACAAAACAAAGCCAGATCGTATGGTTGCAGCAGCTATTTTACACATTCAGAAGTTTGCAGGGTATGTTTGGGAATTAAACCGGTCCAACTCGGTAACACAGTATGGATTCAGTTGAGAATACTTAGCTGTAAGCTTGGCTAACATAAATTGCGTCAAGCACAAGCCATGCGCTTCTTGATTTGTAAGTCAGTCTACATTGAACTGGCTTCTCCCTAAGCTCCAAAATCAAGGGGGATGAGTTTTCGAAAAACACTAAACAAGGGGGCAATTTTCGAATTTAATATATATCTATAATATATATATAATATATATAATTTTATATTTTATATACACTTTTCCGTATATTTAGATACGTAGTAGAAGTATAGTAACGTAACCTACGGAAACGAAAATCATTATTAATATCAAGTTATTTTACCGCTAAGGGTAAAAAAGTAATAAAAATAATATTGTAATAGTAGTATGGTAGTATACACGTACTAGCTATTTCTGTCCTAAATATGTCCCAGAAGGCGAGCGAAATGGTAGCCAATTGAAAAATTATTGTTCAGGAAAAATTTAAGGGGGATGAGCTGGGGGAGCCGAAATTTAAGGGGGGAGTGAGCTGGGGGAGCCGAAATTTAAGGGGGGAGTGAGCTGGGGAAGTCGGTCTGAAGGGGGGGCACCCCCTCCCTGTATAGGGAGAAGCCAGTTGAAGTAAACTAGCGTTATCTGCAATCGCGGTAAAAACTGCGTACCTAACGGTGGACTATCCATTGAAACTGTGCGACAGTATAACAGTTCGGATTTAACATTTATCAGCATTGTGGTTTAGAAATTATAGTCATCTAAGTAAAAGCTAGCCGAACAATCTGTCCCTGACTACTGATCAGGAAATTGTATCGTAATATTTTCTATTTTATCTTCAAACCCATAACCCAATAATGCGAGTACAGATAACAGTGTAAGGCGAAAACGGAATGTATAATAAAGGGAGGCGACTGGAAAAACATTGCGAAACTGTTTATTCTACAGAGGAAAAATTATTATGCTCCATGCGTTATACATTGATTTTGACGCATTATACGCAAAGTTGTATTGGAATTTTTCTGGGTGTCAAAAACCACATATTGAATAAATAAACATTCCCTTCGTACTCTTTTAAGTTTCAGAAGGTAAATTAATCCATGGTAAGTTTAATGTAAAAGTTGTTTTTAAAGCAATTTTAAAATCGACTGTATCTGCATTTTCTTCCCTCTCATCTGTATATATAGGTTTTCGAAGAGCCGCGGATCTAATGGACGTTTCCGTTTGTTCCGGTCCCTGGCACCACGTCAAAATTTGACAACTTTTCTGCAAATTTTGGCACAACCTACTCATTCCCACGATGTTAAGAACATTTAATTAATAAGGTAATTTTTACAATGGTAACACGGTTTGGTCAGTTTGAAAACAGGCAGTCTAAAAAAAATAAATCATAACATTATGCAATTGTATATTTATATCTCGATCTGGTGCTTATGGCAAGAGTTATATCCTAAAACGTTATATAGTGGGTCCAAATCGTACGGTATAAAACTCGAATAGTGTCGGGAAAATGTGGTGCGCAGTGCGACGCAAAGCTGGGTGGCTTATATTTATATTGATACGTTAAAAATGAATTTTTATGAAAAT
>JASANE010026071.1:0-17833 GCA_030248225.1 Trileptium ribeirensis
AGCGGCGGTATTCTCACATTAGCGAAATTGTAATCTACGTTTTTCAAAATCGCCTCGTTTTCATCAGATTGTGGGAACCACGATGTGAAATTATTGATGATCTCGCTCTCGCTCAGGAAGGGCATGTTCACGCCTCTCGGCGCGCTTACTAGCAAAATTACGCAGAGAACTCCAAAATGTCTTAATATTCGGATGACACTTCGCTTTCCACATTTAACCCGCGGTGATCTGTATACAAAACAAGGAATTTTTACAAATTATGCAAGCTGGGTACTATGTTTACACTCTTGCTAAAAGATGGTTGATTACCGAACGGTGTAGTAGCAGTGGCACTATTAGGATTTGGGTTGCGCCGTGATGGGTCAACACCACACACCCCACGACACCACACGACACGTTCACAATAGCTGCAAGTGTGGTGTGGGGCAGGGGGCGGAACGCTTAGTAGGGAGGCGGGAGTAGTACTATCCGCTATTGTTGGACACGGGACATTCGCCGGGAGGCAAACGGAGCGAGCGACAATACACTCAACCAGAACGGACAACCCCCGATCGCTCAGTCTCAATCGTTCATCAATGAGCGCAATGGCACGTCGATGAGCTCGCGGAGACTTCATGAAATTGTTAAAAATACAATCCTTAGCTTATACGAGATACGAAATAAGTCGCGAACGGAACTTAAACAGCTTGATCTAACTGCAACGCCGTCAAAAATCCCGATATGATTTGAGACGTCGTCTCTACATTCACGTGGCGCGGGATCGAATTCTGATTCTCCGCGGAACAGTGCCGGTGGCCTCCTCTGCAGGATGGAGGTTCATATTCGAGGGGAACGTCACGCTCGGCAAGATGGGAGGTCGTCCGAGCAATCAAGTACCGTCACGGCCACCGCCAGAGGAGGACCCGGTTACCCAACAATGGTCGCTTCATTTTGTGGCGAGCTTTGACGACATGGGAAACAAATGAATCCCCACAGGATACGGCGAGCTACCGGGAATATTAACTTGAAATCGATGCTTTATTAGATTTTTTTCTTCATATGAAAGGGGGAATTAATGAGGTCTGGCGAGAAAAATTGAATGTTTAGTGACGAGCAGAAAAAAGCGTATAACGGACTTTTAGCGAAGGAACTGTATTAATAGGTCCCGCTTGTTTGTTTAACGGTAAAATGAATTGACAGGAAAACAATAGTACTTAATGTTGCGTTAAATATTCAAAATGTGGAGCTTTTAGGCATATATATATAGTAGAATTTAGTTTGAGTTTTTTTGCAACCATTTGCCGTTCGTTTCACACTGGAAACCTACAGTAATACCGAACATTTCATCGTGCCGCAAAGCTGAAACTTATTACGCATCATTTTAACTATAAGCCAAATGTGCCTAGGGGTTAAATGATGTCGATGCGTCCAAGTTAGTCCCACCGAAACTAGAGCTCGTTAACTGGACTACTATGGCATATTTATAACTTAGCCTAGTCTTACGCCACAACAGTTAGCCTCAAACTAGGCTTTAGAGGCCGCCTGTCACAATAGTAAATTTTTATTTCTCTACATTGCTGTCAGTGTAATCCCATTTTGTTCTATTGTATTTTCACATTAATTCTAAGTTATATACTTGTTTTAATATATACATTGTTTTTAGTGCACTGTTGTCGGGGGGCATTGTTTAGATACATATAGTAAAACGTAATGTTCGGCAACAGACCTAATAATTTTCGGCTTAAGTTTAGGCCTAACGCCAGTGGAAGTAGCGGGACACCTTGCAATACAAATGCATAGCATGTCTAGACATTTCAAATTTTTACAGTTCTCAGCTGCATCGTATGTTACATAGCAACCAACCCATTTGAACGCGTGACATAATTAGGACCATGCGCACGCATCTTATTGTAAATGATGCATTAAATACAATGGTGAAAATTGCTAATACTGCAGATAGGAGCGATTTCACGAAACGCAGTTTATACAGCTCAAAATCATGTTTATAAAACTCTGACTGTGTAAAAAAACCACGTGTTTTTAAGCCAGTCTGTGTTGTCGGCAAACGAAAAGCTAATTCAAAAATTTTTATGAGCCCTATTTTAAATTCACGTGCTTACCGCACCTCCTCTTCAAAATCGTCATTGTACGCAGCAACGCACAAGTCTTTGAACGGTTAACGAAATTTACGGCTTGATAACCTAAAACTTTCTGACGTGACGCTCGACCAATCAGAACGACTGATAGTTTTGACTTGGAGTAAGAAAATACAGTTGCTCTCACTCTCCAATTTTGGATATCTCGTTTTGCAAAAAATCGTGGAAAAATAGTATACCAGCTCAAAAAAAAAATGAATATAAAAAAATACAGGGGGAAGTTTTCCTAGCTCTGGAGCCTTTTTGTCCACGAGACCCAGGAACAAGTAAGCCATAAGCCTGTGTCCACGTAATGGGTCATCGTGTCTCGTACATGCTCACTTTCTGAACCTGGAAGCATAGTAAAGCGACCCCATAGTTTTTGCACCCCGGCCGCGCCAAAACTGCACCACTTCACGTAACGCTACAGTACGACTTTGTATTTGCCCGGCCATTTTTTTTTTTTTTTTTTTCTGACGAATTAAAAGAAAAAAACGCTACCACCCGGGGCGGGGAGTAGGCCTAATTGCCCAGGATTACCGTACCAAACTATACGATCGCTCCCCCGGCCTACCGGGTTGGGTTAGAAGGGTATCAACCCTGCCAGGATTCAAACAACGCTACACTCAAACCACGCTTTCTTCCCGACCCTTGTGAAAGTGAAATAACGTGTCAAACTGAGCCAGGACCAAAAACTACCGTACGATCGTTTCGCTTGACACCGACAATGCAAGCGACTATGCCTTATAAATTATTACTATAGTAAAATATAGTTATGTAAATGTATTGTTATTATTACATTATTTGAACGTGTAACTGCAAAGAAATAATTATGCAGTTACACATTAAAAACAATAGATGTAATAATAACAATACATTTACATAACTATATTTTACTATAGTAATGAGATTATAAGGCATAGTCGCTTAGTTATCAGGGTGTCAAGCGAAACGATCGTACGGTAGCGTTGTTTGAATTCTGGCTGGGTTGACACGTTCTTCCACTTCACAAGGGTCGGAAGAAACGATCGTAATGTAGCGTTGTTTGAATCCTGGCAGGGTTGATACCTTCTAACCCAACCGGGGTCGGCAAAAACGATCGTAAAATAACCCTACTTAATCCTGGCCGGGTTGGCAGGCCCTTCTAGCTCACCCGGGATCGGCCAAAAAGATGGTAATGTAGCGTTGTTTAAATCCTGGTCGGGTTGATATGTCCTTCTGCCTCACCGTGGATCGGCAAATACGATCGTACCCTAGCGTTACGTGAATCCATGCCGGGTTGACACGTACTACCCCACCGGGGATCGGCAAAAACTATCGCAAGGTAGCGTTGTTTGAATACTAGCCGGGTTGACGCGACCTTCTATCCTTCCAGGCTTCGGGAAATTGAGCAGTGTACGAGACACGATGACCGATTACGTGGACACCACTTATGGCTTCACTTGTTCCACTGGGTCTCGTATGGACAAAAAGGCTAAGAAACGAAGCTAGGAAACCCCTGTATTTTTATATTCATTTTTTCAACTAGTATATATTTTCCACGGTTTTCTAGAACAATATCCAAGAATTGAAATAAAGCAACTGTATTTTCTTTTACTCCCAAGTAAAACTATCGGCGTAGGAGTCGTTCTCATTGGTCGAGCATAGTAACAACATCAGAAAGTTATTTTTTTAGGTTATCAAGCCGTAAATTTCGTTAACCGTTCGTACAACCATTCGTTCAAAGACTTGTGTTGTGCATACAACAATGACGATTTTGAAGGAGTGCGGTAGCATGAATTTAAATAACTTATCTTCCGTAAAAAATTTTTAAACGCTTGGCTGCCAACAACACAACTGGCTTAATTTAAACAAACACGGTGGTTTTTTACACAGTCAGAGTTTATAAACATGACTTTAACTATATAAACTTTGTATAGAGCGAGGACTTTCGTGAAATCGTCCTATCTGCAGTATTAGCAATTTTCACCATTGTATTTAATGCATCATTTACAATAAGATGCGTGCGCATGGTCCTAATTATGTCACGCGTTCAAATGGGCTAGCTACTATGTAACGCATACAATCCAGCTCGACTATTAAAAATTTGAATAGCCTAGACATGCTATGCATTTGTCATCAAGTGTCGCGCCGGACTGTGCTTTTGTCACTTGGCGTTCAGCTGAGCCCTAAACTTAAGCCGAATACTATTTAGTCTGCGAACATTACGTTTTACTATATGTATCTAAACAATGCCCCAAAAGCGGCATACAGCTTAAAACAATGTATATATTAAAACAAGTATATAACTTAGAATTAATGTGAAAATACAATAGAACAAAATGATATTACACTAAGCACAATATTAAATAAAATTTCTCAATTGACAGTTCAGGCGGCCTCTCGGTTTGTCACGCAGAGCCTAGTTAAGCTAACTGCTTGTCACATTAAGACTAGCTAAGCTATAAATATGTACCATAGTAGTCCAGTTAAGCTATAGTTCAGTCGAACTAGTTGAGCTGGACGCGTGACATAATTTGACCCTGGCGCACGCGTCTTATCGTAAATGATGCATAATAAGCTTCAGCTTTGCGCACACAATGCAAAATGTTCGGTATTATCTAGGTTTCGTGCACTGAAAGACGAACGGCAAATGGTTGCAAGAAAAAATTGCAAACTAAATTCTACTATATATATGCCTAAGAAAGCTAGCCGAGTTTGAATATTTAACGCAACATTAAGTACTATTGTTTTATGTCAACGGTAAATTTGGTTACCGCTTAAACAAGCAAACACGTTTTTATTAATCAGTTCCTTCGCTAAAACCCGTTATATAAACACTTTCCTGCTCGTCGCCATCTTCTAAACATTCAATTTTTCTCGCCAGGACCTCGATTTAATTCCCCTTCATATGAAGAAAATCTAATAAAGCATCGATTTCCAAGTTAATATTCCCGGTAGCTCGCCGTATCCTTTGTGCAATTTCATTTGTTTCCATGTCGTCAAAGCTTCGGCCACAAAATGAAGCGACCATTTGTTGGGTAACCGGGTCCTCCTCAGCTGGCGGTGGCCCACTAGCGGTACTTGAACTGCTCGACAGTCCATGTGCGAGCCATGACGTTCCACTTCGATATGAACCTCCATATCCAGAGGAGCCACCACCGGCACTTGTTCCACGAATCAGAATTCGATCACGCAGCTCGTGAATGTCCAGAAACGAGCGTCGTTTCGATGGTGTGGATCGGATTTTTGACGGCGTTGCAGTTAGATCAAGCTGTTTAAGGCCCTCGTTTAGTTCAGCGAGCTTATTTCGTATATCAGTATAGCTAAGGATTGTATTTTTAACAATTTCATGGATCTCAGCAACCCAAAATTTCATCGACATCCCCATTGCCCGACGACACTCATTGATGAACGATTGAGACTGAGCAACCGAGCGATCAAGATTTTGCTCGTTCCATAGTTTGAGTGTATTGTCCGCTCCGCTACCACTTTTGCCTCCCGGCGAATGTCCCGTGCTCGACGATAGCGGATAGTTACTACTCCCACTATCGTTACTACTAAGCGTTCCACCTGCCCCACCACCACCACTTCCAGCTATTGTGGACGTGCTCATAATTGTATCATAATGATGTTGACCAACTCCAGCCGGCGCAACCGAATCCTGATGACGGCGACTACTACTGCCACTGCTACTACACCATTCCATAAGATGACCCCATTCTTTTAGCAAGAGTGGTTCAACGGTAATACCAGCTTGCATCATTATTAAAATTCCTTGTTTTGTATACAGATCACCGCGGGTTAAATGTGGAAAAAGAAAGCGAAGTGTCATCCGAATATTAACATTTTGGAGTTCTCTGCGTAATTTTGCTAGTAACGCACCGAGAAGGCGTGAACATGCCTTTCCTGAGCGACAATCATCAATAACTTCACATCGTGGTTCACAATCTTGATGAAAACAAGGCGATTTTGAAACGTAGATTACAATTTCACTAATATCAATACCGCCGCTATAGCGGGCAAGTAAATCGTACATTGCGTTGCAGAGTTGTTGTTCAACGTGGGGTTCACTTTTTGATTCGTGGGTAAATTCAACCCGATACAAATAGTCTTCTTCGCCGTACAGCGTTGCCACAAGTGCGGACGATTCATGTTTG
The DNA here is from genome assembly GCA_030248225.1 of Trileptium ribeirensis. Classification (NCBI taxonomy): domain Eukaryota; kingdom Metazoa; phylum Nematoda; class Enoplea; order Enoplida; family Thoracostomopsidae; genus Trileptium; species Trileptium ribeirensis. The sequence goes on from JASANE010026071.1 coordinate 6,254, forward strand.
GGCTCAAGGAAGCAAGACGAGGCAGCTTTGCTTAAATGAAAACGACCCGGCGTATTTGTACACTCACCGACACATTTACAGTTCCGACCGCACCATTCGAAGATCGTTCGACAAGGACAACCTTTGGCCGGAGTATTACTCGAGGGTCCAGTTGTTCCACCACCACCACTACCCGTACCACCCGAATCCTTTTTAACAGCACCAGGCGCGCATTGACGTTTCGTCTTCGCACAAGAACACCCGTTGCTCGCACTGATAGGCTTTGGCTTAGGAATACGAGGCCTCGGTGCGGCATGCGAGCCACCTGAGTTTTTAGACTTGAGCGCTGCGCTACTGTTTCTGCACGCCTGACGACACCGGCATAGCGTTGAACATGCTTCCCGCAAACGAACACATTCGCACGTCGATGTTTTGCCCCCACAGCATATGCCAGGCCCGCAGCCGCTGGCGTTAATAGCACGCCCTGGAGCGCCCGGACTCGGTCTTCCACGCGTCACATCGCTGCCACCCGTAGAACCGAGCGGAGTACCGGTTGCAGAGACCGACGTCATACCGGAAGACGACCAGCTGACAACACCTGAAAAATGATGAGTGGCAGCCGCTGAAGTAGCAGTTGCCGCAGGTTCAGGCTCACAAGAGCACTTCGATAAGGCGTGATTGAGGCAGTCACCCCGGAAATGACTCGACTCACAGCGCTCGTCACACAGACGTCGCTCACGAACACATGGACACAAAGTATCTACACCACACCTATTACGGGCATAGCTGCAATCACAACATGGTTGGGTAATTGTTTCAACTAAGCCCAATCCGGCCATCGATGGCGGTAGTTGTTGCCTTGTCAAGCCAGTCCCACCAGCACCACCCAAAATTTGGGATCCTGCCCCGGCGCTATTTCGTGATGATCCACCGGTAATGCTTCCGGCCGACATTGTCATTATAGCCGGCGGAGTACCACCGACCATTGGTGGTGGAGTTCCTCGGCGCCATGTCACGCTTCCTAAAATAAAAAATTATACCTTAATACATACTATCAAGAGTGCATGACGAGTTCTTGAGAAGAATGTGACACTCTTCTACCCATCACCATGCCAACTCGTCGAGCGTGGCGCGATCGAGTTCGATCTTAATCCTGGTGTGGGGGGGGGGGCAAGCCCAGAACCAGGGCAGTAAAGTCGTAATGGGTCGCATCATGCTTGATCCATGGTGATTTCGATGAGTGTCATACTTTTCTCAAGAAATCATCATGTATTCTTGATAGTATTAATTGATTAAAAGTAGTAATGTATAAAAGCAGATTTATACATACAGTTAACAGGAAATATATTTTTACTCTACTTCATGCCAGTTGAGTAACATACCAATTTGAAATGAAATAAAATTATAAATAAAAGTCTAATTAATCGATATTCTAAATCTTGGGTAATGTAAAGCAAAATATCCTCATGTTTGAGGGTGGCGGGTGAGTGCCGCCTCGAATCGGGCTTAGTAATTGCCAAAGGATTACACAAAAGCTGATGCTTAGGCTAAAACTACCAGTCTATAGTTAGATTCATTTCCTTGGCCATATACCAAATCCTTACAAAAATACTAACCGTCAAATTATAGTGGATCCATGTGGAGAAAACTTGCGAAAAACAGTGTATAACTGAGTGCTAGTAGTCGCGGAATTAAGAACATAGTTAAATTTAGTTTCATATCGCCGGGAGATATCAAACGTTTCGACAGCTATAGCGTTAATATATAATGGATCCATGTGGAGAAAACTTGCGAAAAACAGTGTATAACTGAGTGCTAGTAGTCGCGGAATTAAGAACATAGTTAAATTTAGTTTCGTATCGCCGGGAGATATCAAGCGTTTCGACAGCTATAGCGCTAATATATATTAAATAAGTTTGTGGGACAAAATGTCCTCACAATTTAGTAAACGCGAAATGTGTTTCAAACTACAATTACTAATAAGAGTTTTATGTAATTTTCATTTTATGGACGCATTTAAAAATTGTTTTTCCTACTACTCCAGATAGATAAAAACTCACTATTATAATAAGCTTCCACATTTCCACACGTATACGAACGTATAAGGTACAATACAATAACTTTAATAAAATGTTTGGGAACAAAATACTGCTTAATTTGTGATTAATCTCTACTTTATTAAACAATTTGGCGTTATTTTCAAAAATCCAGCCAGCGCTGATTTCCAGCGGCGCAGCACGCGGGGGAAGGGAAGGGCATGGGACGGACCCCCCAGTTATCGCAGTGTTGAGCACCTCTTCAGTGATGTCCCCCACTTTTTGACATCCAGGATATTATAGATATATTAAGCCCGAATTTTGTCAATTTTTTATATACAGAGTCGATTTTGGTATTAATTCAGCTCGATGAGGCGGTTCAAAAAACACCCATTTTACCCATATCCTTGAAAATGTTTTCCGATTTTTGAAGTCCCAATTGTCCCTTCCCTTGCTAGCCAAAAAATATTTTCTTCGGAATATGGTCAGCACATGAATTATGCGAAAATTTAGCGAAAATATAATGTAAGCCATGCGTTATCGATATTCTAAGCATAATAATTTGTCTTAGCCTAAGCTAAGGTCCTTATATCAGACATACACTAAGCTTAAGCCTAAGTCGGGCGGCCGCCGCCCCCCGAACTCCCAGCTCTAAGCTGTTACTTTTTCTAACGTTGTAACGTATCGCCCCTCAGGGTTACTTGGGGCCTCAAACTTTCTAACAGCGGCGTATATTTCAATATACTACATACCAATAGATTTCTCTTATCAAGCCGAGTCGAATGGTACCCAGTATGACCACATTCCGTAGAAAAAATTATTGAGCTCCCAAAGGTGGACCACTGGAGAATCAAAAAGTCGAAAAATATTTCTTCAGGGACATAGGTAAATTGGGTATTTTCTGAACTGAATCCAGCTGAATCGATTGATACCAAATCAGCTATGTATCTTCAAAATTGACCAAATTCGGGCTGGGGGATAATGGAAAGGAACCTATATTTATTTCAGAAAAGATTAATAAGTAACAGGGGTGCACCAAGACGGACTGGGGAAGGCTGCGGGGCGCCCCGATATAGATTTCGGTAAAAATTGATGAAAATATGTAGAATTTTTTTCTTATGGTGTCCGTAATTTTCCCTGAAAAGCCCATTATGAGTCCCCACTTTCGAACAGCATGCTGCGCTGTTGCTGGTCTCTGATCTTCCTGGAAAAGTTATATCATCTTAAAGATCACGACAAATATTGAACAAGTACATACTTTGAGTCATTGCAAGCACGTAGTTGTTTTCTCAACAGCACGTTCCATTTATACATGTTATTTATATAACAGTAGTAAAAACTAAAAGTTAAGCTCAGGTTTACTAATGCGCAGCTAAACTTAAGATGACCCCGTCGACCATCCTATTTTGTCAAAGCCAATGTGGAATCGAAAACCATTGTTACGGAACAAACTGGGAATTTGGTACGCTTTTTCGTTAACCAAAATTGGACAAAGTGGAATCCAACTGCCAGAAATTAGTCACTGTTCGGAACAGAATTTTGGCGATTTCTTATTAGTAGAAAACGGTTCCTTGCTAGTTAATTTTGAACAACTCACACTTGTTCGCCAACATGAACGTGGTTCAAATTATTATATAGTTTCAGCATTCACGAACATTACCATCCCAAATATAATGAAACAAATTTTTGCTCACAAAACGAGTTGAATTTTCAGTATCCGTTCGAGTATTCGCGAACAACTTATTTTCATGTTTAAAAATTTCAACAAATTTGTAGATTCATAAATCACTAACTAATTAATTGTCAATTCATAAGTCATCTATAACGCAATTTTACTTTTAAAAAATGTTCGCGAACATTTGGTTCTTATTGATTTTAGTCATACATGCTCATAAAGGGTTACCCCCTGAGGTCAGGACTCCCCGAGAGTCCGGTATCCTCCGAAAGGTCACGCGACTCTCCTTGGAAATGCCATCGGCGCCGAACAATTTGCAAAGCCGAAAGCGATGCAACCTACCCCCACCCCGAGGCGCCGCACCCACTCCGTCTCCTAGGCAAAGCATCACCCTAAAATATATTGGTGAGATTGAGAATCTGGCAGAAGCTAAATGTTCGCGAACACGTTTCTATACTGCGTGCAAAATTTATCTGTATAAATGCTGCTTGCGAAGACAAGAATAAACATTTGTATTCAAACAACCAACGGTGCGCAAAAATGTTCGCGAACAACGCGAACACACGTGTGAAGTCAAAACTCCGGTCAGCAATGCCAACATTAGCATATTGTTTTGTTATCATTGATGTATTAAGTTACTTAAACTTAAAAAGCTGTTTTTGTATGTTCAACATATATGAAGTGTTAGCAAAACGACTTTAAATGATGTAATTTTAAACGTTAGTCAGACAGGCATAATGTTTTTCGACTAGGCACACGTAAAATAGAGAAATCAAAAGGTAGGAGGGACAGCTTTCACAGAGAAATGTGCCCCTGCACAAGCTAACAAAGAAATTATAGTAGTAGCTTGGCTTATCATCAAGATAGTGATCCCTGAGCGTTGAATATGTAATTTACAGAGATGTACACAGACACAGCTATATTTATATTGGGCATTAAATTACAAAATTTACCATGAATTGTTCTACAGAGCGTGGCCACCACACCTATGTAGCTCGAAGGGTGCGGAGATATCATTTTCGTGTATTTTGGGTTTCATGGGCCCATTGAACAAATCCTTTTTGACCCAAGCCTACAACGTAAGTACCGATAATAACAGCATATCCTTTTCAGCTGCATAAGGAATGAATTGCTTTACAAAATGAGATCGAAAACATTCATATAGCCTCAGCGGTTGCGGACATATTACCATTTTCGAGTATTTTTGGTCCCATCGGCCCGTTGAAAACATATTTTGACACAGCACTGCAACGTAAATAATGACAATAGCGGCCCACCGTTTACATCTGTATAGCTGGAGAGGCTCTTTAGCTCGGACGGCCGCTAATATATAACGCTTTTGTGTATTTTAGGTCTCCTAGCCCCAGCCTTGACTCAACCTTGCGGTGTAAATTATGGCAATATCAGCACACCATTTGCGAAGTGAACCCAATGTCGCGCAGCGATCTACATGGGTTTTCGAGTTATGATAAGTAACGTGATCTTTTGGGGTCCTTTGGGACCCGATCCGAGCACCTTGGCCAGATTTCTTTGGGAGGGGTGTTGGAATCGGTCTTTCTGCCTAGCTAAAAGACACAAATCGTCAAATTTTTAGTTGAGCTATTGCACGAATCAAATCCGCCTAGCGAAAGTTGAGTTATGTGTTGAGTTATGTGTACCTAAAAACCTATAAAAGACATTGCCAAATGTCATCACTGTCACGGCTAAAAGAATTCTTTGCTTTGCTCGTTTCACTCACTCAGAATTCAATAAATTGTCGTAGCTTTGTGGGCGCTTCATGGCGCATGACATACTAAGCTCGGCTGGACTTGTCTCTCACAGACATGTCGTAAGCGCCACTTCATGCAATATAACAGGCTCGCTGTAACACCAAGCCGAAGTTAGGTCATAAATTCTCACTTCTGCAGTAGTTTAACACGTTTATAAGTCATTTAAAACGAAAAATATTTATAATTCTAACTTGAAATAGTCACGGCAGATGCTCACATAATTTTGTTTATTTTTATAGCAGATTTTTTAGTTTGTGTTATTGCAGCTGCTTTCAGTTTTTTTTTGTATTAATGCGTGGTTGTGTTCACGAACGTTTAATATTTTCCGTTCACCATTTATTTACTACAGCTACTATAGCATTGGATTTAGAAACCATCGATTCTCTACGCACTAGAAAAACATATAAAGGTTCAATTTATAGGGTATTTTTGCCTGTGGGGTTGAGGTTCGGTTACGACTCAAGCATCGCCTTATATATTTCCAAGCTGAGCTTGGACTTTCCTTCTACCTTCGCGGCATATGGTCGTATCTTCAGCCGATTCGTGCCGAAACTAACTTTATCAAAAACACAATTCGGCTCTGCTTGTGAGATGTTGCCATGTATACGTTATGATCGTGCGCTTAACGTTGGTGGGGTTGTGAGGGGGGAGGGGTAGGCCTTTGGTTTCGCAACGGAAATCATGCCAAGATGGGTGGCCGTAGCCTCGGGAGTAACCATCATACTTATGAGCATGTATGTTGAAAAATTTAAAAGTTATTAAACAGGGAGTCCTAGTTTACATACTATGCGGTGAGCTAAATAATTGCGACCAAGCATAATCCCAGTTACAACAACAAAGTATTAGTTGAAGACCGTTGGAGTATGGGCCGAAGCATGTATGCAGCCGGGAGTTATCTCAGACAGATACAGTACCATTGATTCGAGGAATTAGGAGTGTGCCAAACCTCAAACCCCATAACTCCAGAACCGGATCCTTAATCAAAAAACGAAAAAAAAGACACACCGACATTTATCATTTTACTATGAAATAAAACCATCCAAAGATAAAAATTCTAAGGTTAATATAAAAATTACCTTTTAACTTCCGTGTGGTTGACCTCTGTCCGGGAACCGGACCTCAAATCTGCTCGGAATATAAACAATATATTGACTATGACAGTTCGAATGATACTAAGATCATTACAAACGCTTAAGTCGTTCCCGAGTTATGGCCGACCACACACAAAGAGGCGGAATTTAAAAATCATCTCTCCGAGACAATCTCCGCTTCGTTACTCCGGTGGGTGGTGTAAGGTGTAAGGAAACAGCCAGTAATCGGAATTGCTATTGCGGGTCCCGCTTAATTTTTTGACAACAGTAATTCACTCGGGTTCGGGAACTGGTGTGAGCGTGTCTATTTTATTATCATTGCCTATTTTATAATTTTAAATTGAGTTTTCTAAGTCCTCTAAACGTACAAAAAGGCAAAAATACACCCGTGTGAGGTTCATTAGGAGTAATGGTGGGTATAAATTTTGGTGTGTACATATTGATGGCTTCTTCGCAAAAGTGTGAAATACATTGGGCCTGCTTGCTAGATGGAGGAATGGTAGTTGAAAACAACCAAATCTTGTGCCAACTGCCAAATATTTTTTTCAGTTAATTCAACGATACTCTTGACAGTTTCGCAGACATTTGATTTCTGTTTTTTAGATTGGCGGAGCCTAATCTCATGGGCTGAAATTTATAAGTTACAAGTCTTAAGAAAAATAACTTGTATGGTCCTACAACTGTACGAATTGGGCTCTTTCGATGTTAGTACAACTGCATTCATCGTATCTAGCTATTCCACTCGTATGGAAAAAACTATAGCCTCATCCTGCCCTCAACTTGCAATTGGATAAAAGCCAAAATTTCACAAATTTTGTTGCGAGAATTTAGTATTTATTGCCCCATGCAGCAACAACGCATCGAATTTGTTGAACCAATAAAATAACCCTAGGTGGCCATCAATAACCCCTGATAAACAAGATGCTTATTAATGTTTTTGTTTTATCTTACCAAACTTATTTACGAGGTAGCATATTATACATTAGCAAACAGTGCTTTTTCAAATTGAGTGTAACACGTAGAATACAGCGCGCATGCAAAAACATGCTAATCAAAGGCCATATATTGCAGAATCTCTTTAACCTTTTAAAGTCATGACTAAGACGTGGACACCAGGCCGCAACTGCTCTAGTTAGGCGAGTTTTGTACCGATTTGTAGGAATGATTTTATACATTGACAAAAAAATTCTTTGCGACGGAATAAATATGCAAAATTCTTCTGTAACGTTATCGATTACAACTACGAATAGATTGTTTCAAGACACAGCCGTAACTCAGCTACTTCGAAAGGCGTGCGCTAGACCAAGCCATGTTTTAAATTCATTTCAATGATATCGGACATACGATTTCGAATAAAAAATTTTGGGGCAACATTAAGGAAACTTTTGTAATAAATACTCTTTCTGCAGCTGTTTTATCACCTTTTAACTGTATCTATACAATTCTCGGGCGCCTTTTCGGCATTCTAGCCCCGTCTCTTATGACAGTCCAGAACTGCTTTACGTAATTCAAAACCTGTACAGGGGTCCTGACACTCTGCACCGGAGGATGAGCGAATATGGCGACCAAATTGAATTGTCTGAACATTTGAAGAAACATTCATGTGAGTTAACAGTTTTTATTACACAGCGTCAAGCCACCGGTGACAAGACAACGAAAGTTCACGTTGCGTTAGGTTGGATCCGCATCAAACTAGTGTTTCATATAGAGTGTTCACGTTGCATGCGCTCCGATCCCAATCACACGAATTATTTATATGAAGTGTTCACACTGCATCCGATCGGAAACAGCATGCATAACTTTTTTTCAGATCAAATGATGTAGTATGAAAACAATACGTATATAGCAGCGTATATGCTAGGCTTAGAGTTTGGTCGTTGCGGATCGGATCGGACGCAATGTGAACAAAATTTGAATGGTGCACACTGTGAACACGGCCTTAGAAAAGAATAACAAATGATTCCTGCTCGAATATTTCCGAATGCAAGTAAAGTCGTTTAGACCAACAATTTGCAAATAACCTTGCTTGGTAATTGCTCTCCTACCATTTAGGATTCGTCGCACGGCAGGGTAGGGGGGGGAGAGGCGGTCCCACTCATTTGTAACTGACACATAAGGAAAACTTAAATATGGTTGTAAAATAAAGTAAAGGCAGGTAAGGTGGTCCCCTCCCTTTTGTTTGTCAGCCATAGCCACCTTTTAACGAACACCCTGCAACGCCGTTGCCAATATTTTGCACCTCTAAATGTTTTTGTGACAGCTTTGATCGTAAGTTAGTAAAGCGTTCACTGCCTTCAAAACCTCTCCTGATGAATCATCTTTTTTCGTCTTTGCTATTGCCAATGTAGAGAAAGAGAGCTATATATATTTTTAAAGGAGTGAACGCCGGTGAACATTTATACGTGCAGCAGGAGTGCATTGGGTATCGAATGAATGATGTTTTGTAGTTGATGGAGTGCGATAGTGCATTCACCTTCCTACGCTTAGGCTTGGCCTGAGCATTTTAGTGTCAGAAGGATAAAACATATGATTATTCAAGAGTGGAAGAACTTAGCATCACCAGCTTTTTATTCTGTCGAGCTTGTTTAGATTTTGTATGTGAAGATTATAATTTACTATATATACAAATTTTATCATATACATTACGCGTCGAGAAATACTACAATCTACAGAAAATTGTAATTTTTATCAATAACCACTTTTTGGAGGAAATTCTCTTGTTAGACTCTACATTCATTCCGTTTCAGCAATCATTTATACTTTCTCAGCGCTTTATTGTGCTAAGAATTATGTCCGTCTGAACAACGCTTAATTATTCATTAGACAGATGGATTTTCATAGATGTTTTTTGCAATCTTCTTGTTGCACGCTCAATAGAATGAACTTATGCACTTGGCTTTATGTTTGCGCTGGTCTAACAATTTTCTTTACAGATACTCATAAAACCGACCCGATTTGGAGAAATTTTGATTTTGGCCGCTTGGGTCTCCTCATTTTAGTGATAACTTTTGCAAGAGGTATGGGATCGCGAAATTTGAACCATCATCGTAATCCGCTCATCAACCACTGCAACTTCTCTGCTATGCATTTCAGCCTTTATCGAGCGAAAGTTTAAAAACAAAAAAATATAATTTTCTAATTTTAGTGTCTTGCTTATTGGCGGCGAACGCTTAGTTTATAGCAGGGGGAACAGGAGGTGTGGGAACGACTTCTTCACCTATGCGCCGTGATAAATGTCTATGTAAATTATTGAAACTTTGTGGGTTTTTACACTAAGTTGTTGCTATTGATATAACATTTGTTGTTACCAAAAGAAGCTTTCAACCAATTTGGCAAATCGGCCACCTGGCAAATTGGCAGTGTTTCAAGGTCAATACAATCTAGTCAAAAACAGAAAAAATTGAGAATCCTTCATAAATATATGTTACATATTTCTAAATTGCTTATTACTTGCTTGCTTATTTTACTGTCTGTTTTCCCGTCAAAACATAAGGCTAAACGTAGGTTTAAGCCTAAACTTTATACTGTGACTAAGCTTAAACTGGACTTAAACTAAACATCAAATTTTTACCTAACGGTACCCAGTCAAATTTTTTACACACTGTTACTGTTTGGAAAATATGACTAATCTCATTTTCCAGAAACTGAGATTTATTGCACGCTGCTCGCTCTTTATATATATATATATGCTAACCTCCGTTATCCCCCAATTTGTGAATCTAAATAGCCAAATGGTTGCAACGTAAATTGTTGTCGATACATGAACAAAAGCAAAAAAATTGTTATCATCGGTTTCTAATACTTAGCTTACAATAACCTGTATCACAGAATCACCCAATATTTTGTCTCTGTCGCAAATTTCAACCGTGTAGTACAGTGACCCTGAAACAGGAGAGCAAGTGCACCGCCCATTAGAAATTAATTTGGAGAGCACAACCTTCGTTTTACCTCTCCGCCAGGAAATAATCGCAGATTATTTTATTTATTGAGCTTTTGCATCAGACAAAATCAGACTTGCTTGTCCCAGATGTGTTGTATCTTAGCTTGCATCAGATGTGTTTTGTCGTAGCTTCCCCTCGCTCCAAATATGTTTTGCCCTAGCTTGCCCTCACATGTGTTTTACCTCACGCTTCCTGCCCCCGCCAGATTCAAAATCGTTCCCGGGTGCCTGGTGCAAGAGTGTCGATTTGATCTCAAATGGGCGGATGAAAGCAAATGCAGATTCCGGGGCGCCACACACTCCCTCCACCACCCTTTCCTCGAAGCACCGCCATCTCCCTTCATCCGCCGAGACGCGGCACCCTAGTGCAGACCCCGGGGCGCCGCTCCCCTTCGAGGTGCTGCACCGGCATCCCGCAGTCTACGCCCCGGAGGTGTTGCACCATCATCCCATCCCCGAGACACAGCACTATCCGCCAATTTGTATTAGTTCTGTTGTAATTATAAATTATTTAGTACATTAATTGTATATGTTATCCAATTTGCTTAAAATATTTTACGTATTTTAATGTATCTACATCTTCGCGCACGCTGAGCTAATAAACATATATCGGATTAATTTTGTTATGGCTTGATATATATGCCTAAATATGTAATACTGCATCTTACCGTGCTAAAGTGATTTGCATATTTTCGTGTACATTTGTTTTAAAGATTGGCGATAAGTGCAGAAGACTTTATATTTTCTCCATAAGAGGAGATTCCGGCACGGGGGGCTTAGGGAAGAATACATCCCCAAAAATCAGAGAACTTGAATTAAAGCCGTTTAGTATAGGTATCATAGGATCAAAGTCCCAGGTCCAAACCTTTATTTCGCATGCTCTATACTTTCTTCATCCTGCAATGTTCTTGCATACCACCAACCTTGTAAGGAATCTGCGCGACTGATATTCATTGTGGGAAACCACGAAAGGTGGGTAACATTAATTATACTTAAAAATAAATTGTTTTAACACATTTTTTGTTTCAATGCAGCAAAAATGAGTTTGGTTTAATCTATTTTTGGCGCTTAATTTGGTTTAAAATTGGAC
>JASANE010026073.1:0-15901 GCA_030248225.1 Trileptium ribeirensis
TTTCATGCTAATTTTTTAAATTTTATTATAAATACACAATAAAATACATATATCAAAACATACAGATAAGATAAATATCAATCAGAACAATCCATAATATCACAATGTCCGTATGGAATAGAAGTTACCCCATCTAGTAAAATATATCGCTTATCGTCATAAGCACTCAAACTAATCTTATTCCTCGTCTAACCGTATACAGTTGATGTTTATTGTTTGAAATCTTTTTCATTAAATGTCTTAGTCTCAGTGGTATTCCTAAGAGTCTGGATGTAATCATCCATATGTATAGCTTTTTTGAGTGTTTGTTTTTGATGCCCTTTGCTCTCTTTTTCTCAACACCTCCACATTTTAACGAGTACATTTTTGGTTTCAATCCGCAAAACTCTTCAATAGGAATCCCAGCAGTTTCATCTTTCATTTTACCCAAAACTTTTTTGTTTTTGGTTGAATGTAAAAAGTGGTCGGGTGAATAGTCACTGGTGTCAAAATATTCTATGTCCTCCTTCATGTCACCGTAGATATCCTCTGTGTATATATCATAGCAGAGACTGTCGGTATCGGTGAATAGCAGATGACAATCATATCTGCTCTTGATATATTTGTAGTGGAAATCGTACATTAACATTTTGGAAAGCTCAAGAACAGTAGAACCCACGTAAATTGGTTTGCATAAACAAACACTAGGTTTCTTCATTGAAACCGCCACAAAATTTTCATCAAAGATTGTACTGCCACTGTAACGAGGGTTCGATACCAACTTTTGAAACTTTTTCGGACAATTTATTAGTTTAATGTCCTTATAGGCCCGTACATTTTCCATAGTTTTTCCAAAGACTGCGTTATTTAGCAGTTTAAATAAATCCTTTTCAAAATCACTTTTTGCCTGTTTGCGTTTTTCGGTATTAAACAAAATGTAGGGTTTCATCCAATCCCGCTGGTTAAACTGAATTGCCCTATGAATTTTAGTTACCTTGAGACCCAATTCGGTATACAGTTTCAGATTCCTAGCATGTACGATATATTTAGCCTTGTTGTTCAAATTAGGGACAAGTTTTCTAATTGGGGTATATTTCATTCGGAAATCCTCCTTTACTTGGAGGCAATACGGGGACAACATTGAGTCTTCAATTTTCATAGATTCCGGAGCAAGAGGGTAATCACTGTGTAAGGTGTGTAAATAATCTGGGTATTCCAGATCAACTTCAAGCACATAACCAATATCCTCATCGTTTTCCCAATTTACCTTTGACAGATGACTCTCTTCTACCCACTTGAATCCATCTATGGGTAACTTCTGAACCATAGTCCATCCATGTAAATTATTCGCATCCAAGTACATTATATAGTTTGACTCCTTAGTTGGGTCATAATTTTCAAGATACTTGTTGTTGGCTTTGGCATATCGGTGTGAAATCATTGAAATGCCTCCTCGTATGCCATGTTCAAAAAACATGTACATATTAGAGTCTTTCAACAATTGTAACCGCACGCCTGTCAACTTTAAACAAGCATCCCATCCAAAACTTGGGAGTGTTATATAATGTACCGGGTCCAACTTATAATTATCAATAGCAAAATTTCTAAAACTTTCAAATACATCACATAGTAATATAACATCAGTTTTTACATAGAGATCATGGTATTGTCCCATGTTCTCTAAATTTAGTTCATTCCATACTTTTTTAGCATGTTTATAATCATCTTCAGTTATATTTTGATCATTTAGTTTATTGTAGAACGCATCCATAGAAGGTAGCTGCATATCATCAAAGCGTTCCCAAGAGTCCATATAATCATAGGGGTACAGCCCCTTTCGTAATAATAGTTCTGTATTGTCACCAAACTCCTCCGTCATTGCCGGAAATTTACCATCCTTCTTTAAATTGTCCACCAACGCTTGAAGGGAAGATGATAGAAATTGAAAACTATCTTTAAATTTGAGAGACCAAGTATATTTTTTAGGCTTTGGACTCTCTTCCGCTGTTGTAGTATCTTCAGCCACAATATTATCCAAAAGTTCGTTATCCTCCATATCGCTATCTTCGCCCTCACCTAGTTGATCAAGAGAAATCACATCAGACAGTTCGTCTTCGTCAATTTCTAGATGAGGTTGAATATTTGGTTGCATTGAGTCGTGTATAGCAAAGAGATGAGCGAGGTATCCATTGGGGTCATATGTTGTGGTTCTTTGTTGATGTTCAACAATTTGATGTTGAAGTTTGATGCTAAAGGACAAATAATCCTCAGCACCTTTGGGTATACAATCGAGCTCCATTTTGAGTTGATTGGTTAATTTACCAATCTCCTGCATGATGAGGTGACCATCATACTTTCGTAAGTTGTGGAAAAATATATTGACATCCCGGTTTATCTTGTAGCTGATGTTGCATTCATTATGGACTGCACCGCGAAATCGACCACAAAGATGACAGTGGTCTCTGACACGATCGTACAACAGTTGTTTGCCACAAATGAAGCAGTCTTTAGTGTAATGGTATTGATACCAATCGTCTTTAGTCATCTGCAGTGGTATTTGATTATTGACACGCTCTTGGTACTTGTTACCCAATTCAATTACATTGAGTAAAAAGTTTTTGACACAGTCTTTACCGCGATATACCACAGGTTTCCCCATTTCCTTTGTATCATCTCCACAGCATTGAAAAATGTCAATCATCCCATATCCACATACTTGATGTTTTTGATAAGCTTCGGTGTATGAAGTTGAGGGGTTGGGTTGACAAGAATCGATTGGGAGAAGAAGCGTTTCAAAATCAGCATAGACGGTGTACGGAGCTCGAAGCATTTTATGGGTGTTTCGGAATTGAAGAATGTCGTCTTTGGGAAATGTTATTCGAGTATATTCGTTATTTTTACACATTTCTGTATGGAGATCCAGCTTTGCTTGCGAATATTGAGGGAGTAGACATCGTTGACAAAAATACTTTTTGTGTTGATATCCTCGCTGGGTATGTAGTAAACGATCCAAATCTTTAATCCAGCAATAATGTTCTTTGTATAACAGCAAATTAACCACTCGTTCATAGGGTCCCTCATATATACGAAGAGGCACGAGTTTGCCGTCATCGTATGATATCACGGTGACACCAATATTGTTGAGCTTTTCAAATTTGTTGATGTCGCTGACATGTACTGGGAAGTTGATGTCGCCAAACTTAAGATTATCAACATATTGTTCATATTTAGATTGACGAGTAGGGTGTTCACTGATTGGAACCGGGTACAGAGGTGACAATATTGCCCATTGAAAACATTTGTTGTCGGTGTTTTGAACATTGACGACGGCCTTTTTAGCTTGAATTGTTTTTGGGAGAGGCTTATAAGTAGCCCCTCTTAGTCCAACGTATCGAGCCAGATGTAAATCCAAATGTTCCACTTGTTTGACTATCCAGCCAGATCCACGTTGAACAAAAGTATCAATGTTCTTTAAAATGTCGTCAAAAATCATTGATGTGTGTTGATTGACGGTGGAAAAATTGAGAATCCGCTGTAGTTTGCCTGAGAAGGTTGCGCTGATTGTCGTATCAGGATCCATATCCTTCTCGAACGTAACCTTCATTCCTACATACGCCTTGAGTCCATTCCATGTCGACAACCGTTCTTTGATTGCATCCTCCAACTGTCGTCTGCTATGATTAAGGAACACAGCAGGGTCCACTACAGGACGACGTGATGTAATTTGATAACTTTCCAAAAAACCACGAAGTGGTCTTGAAAGCAACGAGAGCATAAAACCAAGCAGTTCAGAAATGAGCACCATATCAAACTGATTGAAATTTTTGAAATTACACAGCCTTTTATACCCTTTTCATGTATTCTCTGCTGACGCTGGTTGGTTGAATTTTTGGAATTGTGCCAATGGAAGCTTCTAGAACATTCCAAAGTGACGAGTCATTAATTATAATGAATGCCTGTGTGGAGGGGGACCATCATATGTATTATGTATACATGTGTATGTATATATTATTTGTTGCGTGGGCGGAGGGGGACTATTATTATATGTATTACGTATATATGTGTATATATATTATATAATGCGTGGGCGGAGGGGAGCATGTATTACGTATATATGTATATGTATTTATTATATAAGGGTCATTAATCATATTTGACAGGTCACGTGACCCAGGGTCATTAATCATTATTTCCCCTAAAATTTGACAGGTCATTAATCAAGTGGCCCAGAACCGCTATTTTTCCTACTACTGCTTACCACTAATATAACTATGTTTCAAAGATATAAATTGTGATCATAACAAGTTTTATTGTCTTAAGGGTACCGTTTGCTTAAGTACTCAACCTGTTATTGTACTTTGCAGACTAAAATAGTCAAGACAGTCATCATCTTTTCCAGTTTAATCACATGAACCAAAATATATTTCGAAAAAAAACCCGCCAAATGCTCATTTTGAGACGGTGAGATAGCAGTAAACACATACTAGTAAGAGCACAGACACGGACGTGGCTGGAGTCTGCATGTTCCCAGGGATCAAGACGACAAGCATTTGAAGGACATTCTTTACTGATGACATTTTGTAATTAAACAAGTAGCACAATAATCTCAGACTAAGAATCCAACTGCCTTGCCGCAATAAACAAAACAAATATTGTTGGCATCGCGCTTAAAGTTTGTGTTATGCATGAGTTAGGTTAAGGTGACCCCACCAATCATCCTACTTTGTAATAACCTACATCGAATCGCAAGCCCTTGTTACGGAAAAGCACTGAATTTCATGAGGTTTTTCGCTAACCGAAAATTGGCAAGACCAAATCCATGTACCAGAAATTGAACCCTGTGCTCGAACATAACCTTGACGATTTTCATTTTGCAGCAATTCAGTTCTCTAATGTCTATCAATTTTAAATATGACTACTTCAGCGTTTTCCAACAAATTTAATGTAATGTGATGTCATAAACGAATGGATTCCTTAGTTAAGTTTTGGTGTTCGCGAACAAAACCCGCTTAATGCAAATTCGAGTAATTTTGTTTTTCATAAAGTTCGGTAATTTCACTCCATTTCTGCGCATACGAAACACCTATATTTCAAACTCAGAACAGTCTGTTTGCGAATACTTTTGCTCCAAAATTCAATTGAATAAAGAACGTTCCGTAACTATTTTTATGCAATACTACAAAATAGGATGGTTGGTGGGATCACCTAAAGTCTACTCGTGTGTTAGAAATACAATATTAGCTCATACGACGACGGCTATATGCATACATTCTCATAGGAAATTACTTTATCTGGGTCGTCGGTCTCCGTCTCGACGAGAAATGAAGAACCCTCTGATGACGCCCGACCACATTTGAATACAATAATCAGAGCTGGCACCCCGACCAAAAACAACTCAGATATATTAACAATACACTGTAGTTTGTACAACCGTGGTGAGCAGCTTGTGTGATATGATATATAGTAAACCACTTTGTTGTAACAATGAAGGTGCAATCTATAGCTTCACGGACATATAAATGTTAAGCGCTTTTACAGTATTATGGTGAAGCAGAATATGAATAGTACCTATAATAGGAATAACGTATTTCAGAATCTTAACAACGTTATTGCAAATACGTCCAAAAGGATTATTCCCAACCACCGTTGGGCCTTTAGTGCAACAAATTCAAGAAAAATACGCAATTTTTTTTACCGAATCAACAGCCCTATATAAAAGAAACATAACCCATTATGCCATTTTTTCGCAAAGATATGATCGCCTAGTTGTGCCTTTTAATACTTTTGGTTATATCCAAGCTGAAATTGGCGACGCCGAAGATCCAAACGAATTTCTGCTTGTTTCTGCATCATAATCTTGTGATGACTAGTATAATGGTAATTTATCACATAGCTAAGAATGAAGATTCTGTTTCTGGTTTTGCTTGCTGTTTTTCTTTTTCATTTCTTCTTTTTCATTTATCACTGAAGTCCATTAAGAGTTTTTAGGATAGTTGGGAATTGGCCGCCCTGGGCGTTTAGCATAGAAATGGAGCCAGCGTAGCAATAGATATTTCTGTAATAGCGTTCAACTATGTTAAACAATCTTTTTGTCTGTCTGCGTCATGCATAACTCACCAACCGGTGATAGATTTTCTAAATGTATATTTCATTTTAAGCGTAACAGTTTTAGTTGTGCAGGTAACGTACTGTTTCGCTTTGATTTAATTTTCACAAAAAACGATCATTTCAGTTAAAAATAATGCAATATTACAAAATTGTAATATGATAATTGTTTCAGTATCAGGAAACCTCTACACAGCTGCGGCTTACATGTTTCGATTTTACAGGTTAGTGATATAGGAAAATTATTGCAAACTTAGAATTATTAATTAATTATTACTATGTATGAGCAAACTTAAGGTACTCCCCTACCATCTCTTTCTGTCATTAGCGATTGACGATCGCTCGCTCGTACCAACCATCCGTCAACGTAAAAGAGAACATAAAATTGGTGTTTTGGGCAGCGCATCCAAAACGTTGAGTAACAAAAAATTACGTATGAACAATTACTTCAATAACATTAAGTAACCGATTTGTGACAGTTTTATATTAGATCCAGAAAATTTTTATTTTATTATCGAACGAAAATTCCACCGTTTAATGTTTTAAAGCCTGCACATCAAATGTAACGTGCGTTAACAAAACAAATTATCATTAATAAAACGAAATGAGTTAGCGCAACGAAAAATGCGGAATACGAATTGCCACGCTCTTCGTTGTGAAACGAGTGACCAAGCAGTAAATAATTGCATTGTGCAAGCGAACAGAAATTACCTCGTTTTGCAATCCGTCACTCTGCGCTCGCGACTGGAAATTTTGAATTTGTAATTGGCTATTGCAATGAATGTTTTGTTCTCTTAAGCGTTTTGCACGTAGTGTCAAAAGAGGATAGAGGGGCGCAGCTTAAGTTTACTCATGCATTATTATAATAATGTCAATTTTTTTAAGTTGCCATCATTCAAGACAAAAGCCTAGTTTTGCTAAAAATATGCTAACTAGAATATTGTATACTAACAATTGTAGGCGTAGTTATTGTAGGTAAACTATAATATCTAGCCATTATTTATGAACCTGTTAACAAACTAAATGCTATACCACAATGGTACGCTCGTTGTACCAAACACTAGCAATAATTTAGTGCAAATAGCAAGCTAAAATCTTCAAAATCTAAATTAGTAAGACTAGAATATCTACGGCGTTTGAAAACAAGTTGGTAAACCCGCAGCACTGTGCAAATGACCGGCAGTGTAAATGAAGGACACGTTTTTTAAAACGTAGCCGAGTGGTCTAGCGCGCTGCCCTGTCCTACCAATATGTTGGTGTTCAAATCCCGCCGGCACCTGAATTTTTATATTTGGAGTAGTTTTTGTTCCAAGCAAATAGATGATGCTCCTAACGTGTAAAAACGTAATGGTACTAACATATCACTCAAAAAGGGCGATTGAAAACATTGCAGCGTCGTTTATTCCATTGATGTGAGTTGATCACCACATCAACTCTATTTCAAGTCCAAAAACTTTATAACAAAAGCAACGGAATTTGAATTGATTTTTTCATAAAGCTGTGATTGGCAGAATAAAGCGTGTCGGATATCGCAAAATTGCGTTTGGAATTTTTGGTGATTTCCAGATTGCAGGAAAACAACTGCTTGATACTTACTAGCAACTCTGCATTTCAATCGGCTTCACTGTTGACTCATTTTAAAGTTTATCAGCGCAGCAACGAGATTTTTTGTTGATTAGTAAACTTCAATAAAAATTTCAAAATCGTACAGCCCACGGTATTCTCAAAATAATTTAGTCACACTCATAATTGTTTCAGCATGTCGCAGCATTTATTTCCTACGAAAAATACACTGCTCAGAAATAAAGCAATTTTTATACTACGCATTGCAAGCAAATAACATGAGCACGAGAATCAAACCCTACACGACTTCAAACATTGTCACATTTTACTGCCTGGCACATTACATTAGTTCTCCACAACACAATGAATGGTGCTTTACTGCATGGCATATTACATTAGTTCTCCACAACACAATGAACGGTGCTTGACTGCCTGGCATATTACATTAGTACCCCACAACACAATGATTGGTGCTTTACTGCCTGGCATATTACATTAGTTCTCCACAACACAATGAATGGTGCTTTACTGCCTGGCATATTACATTAGTTCTCCACAACACAATGAATGGTGCTTTAATGCCTGGCATATTACATTAGTTCTCCACAACACAAAGAATGGTGCTTTACTACCTGGCATATTACATTAGTTCTCCACAACACAATGAATGGTACTTTACTGCCTGGCATATTGCATTAGTTCTCCACAACACAATGAATGGTGCTTTACTGCCTGGCATATTGCATTAGTTCTCCACAACACAATGAATGGTGCTTTACTGCCTTGCATATTACTATCAAACACAAAAAACTCTGCTGGCATATTCTAGTCTCCACAACACAAAAGATCTATAGCATATACAAATCTCCACAACACAAAATATATACTCCTCCATTAGTTCTAACAACACAATTAAAATCATGCTACTGCCGCCACAACACAATGAATGGTGCTTTACTGCCTGGCATATTACATTAGTTCTCCACAACACAATGAATGGTACTTTACTGCCTGGCATATTACATTAGTTCTCCACAACACAATGAATGGTGCTTTACTGCCTGGCATATTGCATTTTAGTTCTCCACAACACAATGAATGGTGCTTTACTGCCTGGCATATTGTCATTTAGTTCTCCACAACACAATGAATGGTGCTTTACTGCCTTGCATATTACATTAGTTCTCCACAACACAATGAATGTGCTTTACTGCCTGGCATATTACTTTTTCTCCACAACACAATGATGGTTTGCTTTACTCCTGGCATATTACATTAGTTCTCCACAACACAATGAATGGTGCTTTACTGCCTGGCATATTGCCTGTTCTCCCACACATGTAGTATTGCTGCTAGGCATATAATTTGTTCTCCACAACACAATGAATGGTACTTTACTGCCTTGGCATATTACATTAGTTCTCCCAACAATGATGATTTCTGCCTGGCAATAATAGCTATTCCACAACACAATAAATAGTGCTTATCCCCTCACATCTGCATAGTTCTGTACAACACAATGAATGGCATATTCTTTCTACCTACATTGTCCTTTTAGTTTCCCACAACACAATGAATGGTGCTTTACTGCCTGGCATATTACATTCATTCTCACAAGCACAATGAATGCTATTCCTGCCTGGCATCTGTGCATTAGTTCTCCACAACACATGATGGTACTTTACCCTGGCATTGTCCCTAGTTCTCCACAACACAATGAATGGTGTTTTACTGCCTGGCATATGCAGTACAACACAATGAATGGTGCTTTACTGCCTGGCATATTTCATTAGTTCTCCACAACACAATGAATGGTGTTCTCCCTGACATGCATCCATCACAGACACAGATTGGTGCTTTACTGCCTTGCATATTACATTAGTTCTCCACAACACAATGGATAGTGCTTTACTGCCTGGCATATTACATTAGTTCTCCACAACACAATGAATGGTGCTTTATTTGCCTGGCATATTATCCATTTCTCCACAACACAATGAATGGTGCTTTACTGCCTGGCATATTACATTAGTTCTCCATAACACAATGAATGGTGCTTTACTGCCTGGCATATTACATTAGTTCTCCACAACACAATGAATGGTGCTTTACTGCCTGGCATATTGCATTAGTTCTCCACAACACAATGATTGGTGCTTTACTGCCTGGCATATTGCATTAGTTCTCCACAACACAATGATTGGTGTTTTACTGCCTTACATATTACATTAGTTCTCCACAACACAATGAATAGTGCTTTACTGCCTGGCATATTACATTAGTTCTCCACAACACAATGAATGGTGCTTTACTGCCTGGCATATTACATTAGTTCTCCACAACACAAGGAATGGTGCTTTACTGCCTGGCATATTACATTAGTTCTCCACAACACAATGAATGGTGCTTTACTGCCTGGCATATTACATTAGTTCTCCACAACACAATGAATGTTGCTTTACGGCCTGGCATATTGCATTAGTTCTCCACAACACAATGATTGGAGCTTTACTGCTTGGCATATTACATTAGTTCTCCACAACACAATGAATGGTGCTTTACTGCCTTGCATATTACATTAGTTCTCCACAACACAATGAGTGGTGCTTTACTGCCTGGCATATTACATTAGTTCTCCACAACACAATGAATGGTACTTTACTGCCTGGCATATTACATTAGTTCTCCACAACACAATGAATGGTGCTTTACTGCCTGGAATATTGCATTAGTTCTCCACAACACAATGAATGGTGCTTTACTGCCTGGCATATTGCATTAGTTCTCCACAACACAATGATTGGTGCTTTACTGCCTTGCATATTACATTAGTTCTCCACAACACAATGAATAGTGCTTTACTGCCTGGCATATTACATTAGTTCTCCACAACACAATGAATGGTGCTTTACTGCCTGGCATATTACATTAGTTCTCCACAACACAATGAATGGTGCTTTAATGCCTGGCATATTACATTAGTTCTCCACAACACAATGAATGGTGCTTTACTGCCTGGCATATTACATTAGTTCTCCACAACACAATGAATGGTACTTTACTGCCTGGCATATTACATTAGTTCTCCACAACACAATGAATGGTGCTTTACTGCCTGGCATATTGCATTAGTTCTCCACAACACAATGAATGGTGCTTTACTGCCTGGCATATTGCATTAGTTCTCCACAACACAATGAATGGTGCTTTACTGCCTTGCATATTACATTAGTTTTCCACAACACAATGAATGGTGCTTTACTGCCTGGCATATTACATTAGTTCTCCACAACACAATGAATGGTACTTTACTGCCTGGCATATTACATTAGTTCTCCACAACACAATGAATGGTGCTTTACTGCCTGGCATATTGCATTAGTTCTCCACAACACAATGAATGGTGCTTTACTGCCTGGCATATTGCATTAGTTCTCCACAACACAATGATTGGTGCTTTACTGCCTTGCATATTACATTAGTTCTCCACAACACAATGAATAGTGCTTTACTGCCTGGCATATTACATTAGTTCTCCACAACACAATGAATGGTGCTTTACTGCCTGGCATATTACATTAGTTCTCCACAACACAATGAATGGTGCTTTACTGCCTGGCATATTACATTAGTTCTCCATAACACAATGAATGGTGCTTTACTGCCTGGCATATTACATTAGTTCTCCACAACACAATGAATGGTGCTTTACTGCCTGGCATATTGCATTAGTTCTCCACAACACAATGATTGGTGCTTTACTGTCTGGCATATTGCATTAGTTCTCCACAACACAATGATTGGTGCTTTACTGCCTTGCATATTACATTAGTTCTCCGCAACACAATGAATAGTGCTTTACTGCCTGGCATATTACATTAGTTCTCCACAACACAATGAATGGTGCTTTACTGCCTGGCATATTACATTAGTTCTCCACAACACAATGAATGGTGCTTTACTGCCTGGCATATTACATTAGTTCTCCACAACACAATGAATGGTGCTTTACTGCCTGGCATATTACATTAGTTCTCCACAACACAATGAATGTTGCTTTACTGCCTGGCATATTGCATTAGTTCTCCACAACACAATGATTGGAGCTTTACTGCTTGGCATATTGCATTAGTTCTCCACAACACAATGATTGGTGCTTTACTGCCTTGCATATTACATTAGTTCTCCACAACACAATGAATAGTGCTTTACTGCCTGGCATATTACATTAGTTCTCCACAACACAATGAATGGTGCTTTACTGCCTGGGATATTACATTAGTTCTCCACAACACAATGAATGGTGCTTTACTCTCTGGCATATTACATTAGTTCTCCACAACACAATGAATGGTGCTTTACTGCCTGGGATATTACATTAGTTCTCCACAACACAATGAATGGTGCTTTACTGCCTGGCATATTACATTAGTTCTCCACAACACAATGAATGGTACTTTACTGCCTGGCATATTACATCAGTTCTCCACAACACAATGAATGGTGATTTACTGCCTGGCATATTGCATTAGTTCTCCACAACACAATCAATGGTGCTTTACTGCCTGGCATATTGCATTAGTTCTCCACAACACAATGATTGGTGCTTTACTGCCTTGCATATTACATTAGTTCTCCACAACACAATGAATAGTGCTTTACTGCCTTGCATATTACATTAGTTCTCCACAACACAATGAATAGTGCTTTACTGCCTGGCATATTACATTAGTTCTCCACAACACAATGAATGGTGCTTTACTGCCTGGCATATTACATTAGTTCTCCACAACACAATGAATGGTGCTTTACTGCCTGGAATATTACATTAGTTCTCCACAACACAATGAATGGTGCTTTACTGCCTGGCATATTACATTAGTTCTCCATAACACAATGAATGTTGCTTTATGCATTATTCACAGAGAAGTGCGTGCACGAATTGCACACCGTAAGCTATTGCAGCGACCATGTTGTAAGAAAACAATATTGTCATGCCAATATGTTATTGCAAACATATCGCAATCAATAGCACAAGCTAAAATATTTGCTGCTACTATAACATTGGCTTTTATTGCACCCTATTAGCAAATTGAAAAATATTACCCTTACAATAATATTGGTTTGTGTTGCACAACGCATACCGGTCGAGTTGTGGCTGCGTCAAAAGCAGCTAATTGGTATTGCAGCAACAATATCATGCTCACTGAGTTTAATAATGTGCGGTCCTCCAGATTGATATTGGTGTTCCCCTCCAGTTTGATATTGGTGCCCCCTCCAGTTTGATATTGGTGCCCCCTCCAGTTTGATATTGGTGCCACCTACAGTTTAATATTGGTGCCTCCTCTAGTTTGGTATTGGTGTTCCTCTCCGGTTTGATATTGATGCCCAATCCAGTTTGATATTGGTGCTCCCTCTAGCTTGATAGTGGTGGCCTCTCCAGTTTGATATTGGCGCCGGTCCAGTTTGATATTGGTGAACCCCTCCAGTTTGATATTGGTGCCTCCTTCAGTTTGATAATGGTGCCCCCTCCAGTTTAATATTGGTGTCCCCTCCAGTTTGATATTGGTGCCTCGTCCAGTTTGATATTGGTATTCTCCTCCAGTTTGATATTGGTGTTCCCCTGCAGTTTGATATTGGTGTTCCCCTCTGCTTTAATATTGGTGTCTCCTCCAGTTTGATATTAATGTTCTCCTCCAGTTTGATATTGGTGACCACTCCAGATTGATATTGGTGTTTCCTTCAAGATTAAATATTGTACTCCCCTCTGGTTTGATGTTACTGCCCACCTTGAGTTTGATATTGGTGCCTCCCTACAGTTTGATATTGGTGCCAATTCCAGTCTGATATTCCAGCCACCTCTAGTTTGATATTGGTGCCTCCTCCAGTTTGATATTGGTGCCCCCTCCACTTTGATATTGGTACCTTCTCCAGTTTGATATTGGTGAAACCTTCCAGTTTGATACTGCCCCGCTTATACCAGAAATATTAATTTTTAAATAGCATCAGTGTTAAATTGGTTATCAAGCGCGCTGAATGGGTAGCTTTGTTATCTAGGTCCAATTTGGCTATATTCTTATAATACTTTTTCATAGGGTTTCAAGGGTTTTTACAGTCAACGAACGCGAATTACAGAATACGGTCTGTGTTCAGTAATTTGGTTATGTATTGCACGCAGGGCATCAAAATTATATAATTAGGGTTTTCAGCATCTGAAATACGATGGACTGATTTTGGCCGCCAAGACACCAACGCGAATATTTCATGTCTTTTCAGATGTTTTCAATCTGTTCAGGATCACTGAACCTGATTTTCAAAATTACATATGCATACATACATATCACGGGTGTAGGGGTAACCTCACACTGCGGCGTCGCATCCCCTTAGGAGCGAGGCGCTGACCTAACTTGTTGCACACGCACCCTGCTGCTAACTGGCTCACTCCCCCTCGGGGAAGCGGTAGGACTTCGGACCTTGAGCATGTATGATAGTATATCTTTAGTAGCTTTGGTTACGTGTTGTGTACAGGGCATCAAGAATGATTTATCAGTTTTTTAGTACACTGAGTATATTTGGTATGGTTATCTAAATTCGCCACCTAGATCTTAATGTTTCATGGCTTTTTAGTGGTTTTCAATGCGTTTAGGGCAGTGCTTGGCACAGTTCCGTTAACCACGGTAAGGCCGAACTCAAATCTTGTACCCGTGGGTAGGCGGTACCCATAATGTGAATAATCCTGCATGTTCAGCAGTCAGCGCCATTGACAAAATTGCTATAGGTGCTATACCTAAGGTTAGCTGCATCAAATAGACGTAGCGGTCCCGTTTAGTAAACCATGTCCTGAAATCTTAGTGAATATTTTTGACACACACTGTTGAATATATATACTAGGTGATTTCTTTAGTGCCCATTTCGTGGGTACCTATATTAGGCAGTTGCCGCTGTCATTGCAGTTACTAAATTGTTGTCTTCACTGTCCGCTATTCAAAAGAGTAAATTATTCGTTTTCTTTTAACGGACCCTATCTAAAATGCTATGTTGGTGGGTATCTGTCCAAAAACTAAGCGAATTGTTCTGTTTGTCTGTTTATTTATTTATTACCAACCAAATTATAACAAAAAATGAAGAAATGATATATTAACTAAGTATATAAAGAAAAAACATGTTTGGTATTGTGGGCAAGAGATGGGCCAACTGACTGACTACAATTCAATGCCCGCAAAACTCAGAGAAAATAGCTGAACTGAGGTGTTTTTAAAAATTGGATGTGTAGATACGCTTACAATATCATTACTGAGGTTATTCCATATCGGAACTACACGATTGCTTAAGAAATATTTTCTGCAATCAGGTCTCAAATTTTCAACATGGAGTTTATACAGCTGACGTCTAGTACTCCTGGCATTTTGATATCTGAAAAACGATGTAAAAGGAAGGTTCATCAAATTATGAATTAATTTGTAAACCATTATCAAGTCTTTATATATCCGACGAAGATACAACGGAGGCAATTGAAATTTCATACATCTGTCATCATAACAAAGGTGGCCAAAATCAGGTAGCCTCCGTGTAAAAACACGTTGAACACGCTCACAAATTTTAATGTCTCGTGCAAAATACGGGGACCAAATTTCGGATCCATATTCCAAAATAGTTCTTACAAATTTAATATATAACTTAACAAGAAAAGTAACATCATGTACACTAAAAGAAATGTAAATTTAATTAAATTGATATCCTTTTTGAATATGTTAGGTGAATATTATTGAGAATTTTTAATTATCACAAAAAAGAATGCCAAGATCACAATTTATCAGTCAGAAACTAAAATTACATCCCGAAAAACATACAATCTGGGATTATCATGTCCGAGATAAAAAGCCAAACATTTAGGTAAAGAAAGCTGTAGCTGTCTGGCATCCAGCCAAAAATTAAGCTTTTCGATATCAGTATGGACAATGCGAGAGATTTCTGTTGTACTATTGAAACACATTGTTTTCTGCTCGACAAATAATTTTGTATCTATGAAAGTAAAAGCGCTAGTGATACGCTTCAAACCTGGACCCAAAAGAAGACTTAACTGAGGAACCGATCGAACGCTCAAGCAATGTCTAGATAAAGTACATCGATGCACTTGTAATCGTCTCTTGCTGTAGTCCAAGAATTTAGAGTTTCTATCAATTGGGATACAGTGGATATTTTTAAGGAAACCATACTGGTTAGTACTTATCATAGAGTTTTTAACCAAAAAATT